>JARK01001485.1:403848-418184 GCA_000688135.1 Ancylostoma ceylanicum | reverse complement strand
GGGGGGGGGGGTCGTGTAGTAGATTTGCACTTACACCTGCAGGTCTGTCATTGCAATTGAAGTGCAAATGCCTCTGAAACGAGCGAATTCAGCCAGACAGGAAGGCAGGCCGTCTTGGAGGGTTTTCAGGAGTGGATTCGTCAGGATGCGTGGGAAATCCTATAGGCCTGGCTTAGTACCTGCTGAGCGCTACGTAGCCCTGAGAAGGCAATTTTTTTGGCAGGGTTTATCAGCTGTCTTGTTATCTCACTGATCAAATAGCTACAAGCAGGAAGGTTATTTCGGCTTAGTAAATGAGGATCTATCAGTGGATTAAGTCCTTAGGCTTGATCCCCCTTCCCCTGTCCTCGAGTCGATTAGATTTGACCCATAACGCTTATTTCCGGTGGCGCCACCCGGCCAACTTTTGGTCTCGTGTCAGGGATGTTTGAACCCAATTAAAACTAACTAAAATTACCAAAATCAAACCATTGGATAGGCCGGCCCCGCCTGCCCCGGTAATTTTAGTTAGTTTTAATTGGGTTCAAACATCCCTGACACAAAAACCCGAGACCAAAAGTTGGCCGGATGGCGCCACCGGAACCCGTCCTGTTATTTAGTAAGACGCATGAACCGGATGTACCTCGTAACATCTCACCTTAGTTTTTTGATCATCAAGAGTGACAAGACAAGGAACTGTTCGACCCTTGCTGTTACCGTAATCGATGGAAAATAACAGGTTCTACTTGCACACTTCGTCCGAATAGAAATCTATCCGTTATGCCTCGCCGTAGTGTCATGTGCTATCACCAACCCAACCCCATTGTTTCGACCAATGACACCAAAGTTTGTGTGTGTTGGAAATTAAGCGCTGTTGTGCACGAACGCAGTGATCTGATGCTGATTGACTGTGAATGGCTTGTTTAGGTTCCTGATTTTGGCATGTGATGGGTTGTGGAAGGCGTTTGGTAACGAGGAAGCGATCAAGTATGTACATGAGCTGCTTGGGAAGGCGGTGAAGGTGCGTTGGTTTTAGTGTTTTTTCTTGTGGGAGCAGGAGATTCGAGAATTTTCATTCTTTTTATTTCAAATTTGTTAGAAAAAAATTGGAAGAAATCTTTTTTTTGCTATGATCCCACTAGAGTTGGTCTGATGAGGATTACCCAATGGGTAGGCCAAGGCTTACCAAAGTAAGGTGCGTTGACTAGCCTTTTTTGTAAACATTGCTGCAGTGTCTGCAACTAGCACTAGTGGGTAATATTTGCATACTTCGTCTTACTTTTTCTCTACTACTTCTTGGATTGGAAAGGAGGAACGAGCTCAGAAAGTTACCTTCGCCTAGTTTGGTCATACCTACCGGTTCATTCGTCGAACGACCTAAGTGAAATTGAAAGTGATCAATGTTTCCTGGAAAGTTCGGTCACGTCTAGGGCCACGTCATGGTCGTTTTTGCCCTATTCGTGTTTAGCGGAGAAAGGTGCACAAGATTACCAGGTTTTCTGGAAGAATTAGAGATCGTGCAAGTGTAGGGTTTGTTTCTCGTGGTGCTAATGGCGTGGATTATCTGCACAGCTGGGAAGATTAGGAGACTTTCCTGGGGAAGGGTTTCTCTGGGTTTCCACACTTGACATCAGGGGATGTGGAGTTTCTTGGGGCATTCATGGGGTTTCCTTTTAAACAACTGTAAAGAAGTGTTTCATGTCCTATTAAAGCGTCGTTTATCAGCTGTGGATCTAAGCCCAGATGCACCATTGAGATTACCCTGGATGAACTTGTTGACGCCAGCGCCAACGATGACTGAATTTGCGGTTTGTTAACACGTTTACCTTGGGTTAAACCAATTATGCTCGTGGCCTCTAATTCTTTGGAAATATATCTTTATGGTTTATTCATTGAATTTTACTTAATAGTTCTTTTTTCTCTTTGTATTGTTTGTCTTCTCGAGGCGCGCAAGGTAAGCAGAGGAGTCTAGCGCCAAAATGACTACTAAGCAGCTAGTTGGATACAGTTTCAGCTACAGGAAACAGGAAAGTATAACCAGAACGAACCATAGAGGACCATGAGACAACAATGAAAACTGGAGCGCAATTTTAAAGTTAAACCACATAATGGGAATGGCCCCATAAAATTTATAATATTGGATCAGTTATCTTTGATTGAAGAGAAAATGGCTGTGGCTGGCAATGAGACCGAAGGCCGAGACCTGTTTGTGGACCACGAAATTGTTATGAAAAATTTCAGTATAAGAGCTGCAGGAAGTGATGGGAGAGATTTATGTGATGAGATCACAAAAATGAATGATAAGTCGTTATCCCAGGAGGGCGGGCAGTGGGCCTGCACATAGGTTACGTTACCCACCTTCTAGCCTCATAGGATTCAAGCTTAGGGCCCTAATTATTGCCTTTGGCCCTAATTACTGTTCTTTTGAATGCTTACGTTCACTACCTGGTAAGTTACTTCCCCGCAGGCCCAATCCAGAACTTTCTTGGATACAAAGGTTAGAAACCACACCAATTTCAAGCTCTGAGCTTTAGCAGTTGACCTTCTCGTGCATGGGTCTACAGTTGAACACATGTAATAAATTAGAATAAATGAATAAAGATGGGTGATCAATGAATAATTCTTTTTTTAAAGGATTCAGATACACTGAAGTACTTCTCAAGCTTTGAAACTCTTGTCTGTATAGGTTTTTCCCTGTTATATGCGCACCATTACTTGATGACCGAATGCATCATTGAGATTACCCGAGGCAAACATGTTGTCAGCGCGCAAATTTACCCATCGTTAACACGGGCGTGGACATGTTTACCCTGGGTAATCTTAATGAGGCATCTAGGCCTTGGTGTCTTGAAATTTAAATCGTTCCTATTTTGGCCGTTTGCCAAGAGTTTATCCCTCGTCCTTGTCACACTGAGCGAGCTATCAAGCTTTGCATCCCCCCATTTCATTCTAATCTCTGGTTCTAAAGGTGTTGAAGAGCTAAAAAAATGAGGATCAGGCAGTCGTTTTGCATTTTCTTTGTAATTGGCGTATTACGGCTACTTTCTTGCTCATGGCATATCCGTTGGGATCTCTCCTGGTGTATTCGCACCAGGTATTTCCTGAAATGTGATGGGTTAAATGAGTTCATTGCGGTATATTGGCGAATTTCATACGAAAGTGAGCATTCGTTCAACCTCTCACGCTCTGAGACGAAGATTGACTGTGTTACAAAGTTTGACCGAGAACATGTGCGCCTTTTACTTACTGGTTTTCTACTAATGCACTTTGTTAGAAAACATGATTATCAAATAATATGAGTTTAAAAGAGAAAAACAACGCAGAAAACCAGTCGTAATTGATGATTTGTTCCTTATAAAGGCCTACTGAGGCCTATCACATCAACACTTATAACCGGAAAAGGCGTGTTCTTTGACGTAGCAGCATGTTGTGACGTCGCTAACCATATGCCTTGATTGTACTGTTATTATCATAGTACTGTTAAGTTGTAATGTTTGTTTTTCGTCAAAAGATAACGGGACGGGGTACAGGCGCACGAAAAAGGGCTCTTCTGAACTTTATTTCTAGTCTTCATGTGATCTTGAGAAACCATGCCCAAGTGAACGTGCTGATGTCGATCAGTGGTTTTCTTTGGTAGTTAATTGGTAATTGATCATCCCGAATGGGAACGATGATGAGTGAGGGGACGTTCACACACGATGTCGCTGTTCGGCGAATTCGTCCCACGGTGCACAATGTCGTTCGGGGGTTTTTGCCGCTGTGTGCACTTGCATGATGGGAGACGTTTTTGGGCTGATAATCGGTTGCTGTCATCGCACGTAGCTAAAACTGCTGCATAGCGCCGCCGCTGAATTCCTCGTTCGGTCATCGTTTGCTGTGGTTCCGGCGTCATGTTTACGGAAAACACATCAAGCGAAGAGAGAACGAGATTTCTCCCATGTGGAATGGGGTTTGCCGTCGGATGCAATAAAACCGTGGATCTTTATGGTCGTTGATGCTTCGAAGACTGATTCGCCGCTGGAACTGGCCTAGCAGACCAATTAGCAGTAAATAAAGTTGGATCTGAAGAACAGTAGCAACTGCAGGGATAATTTATTTTCATGTGATTTTCACGACAGACATCAGTGGTGCACTTTTTCCCGAGAGAAGGCGGATGACATCTGCAGCGGCGGAACCGTGTCTTGGATTTGCACTGAGAACGCACTGCACCCAACATGTAGAACGAACTTCTTTTCGATGTTCTAGGTTCTCTGGACGATAAAAGGGAAATCTGCACGGTTGGACGCAGTGATGAGAATTACTCCACAGCTAAAGCATTTCTTCCGCTTCTTTATCAGTGTCGGAAACCATAATTTTCCTGGAAAGCTGTAGCCTGCACCCGAGTCATGAGTTCAGGGGCTTTTTTTGGTAAAGCCCTTCACTTCTGGTGGGATTCTAGGACTTGGTGCGAAGGCTACTACTTTCCTGAAACCCCACTGGTCATCTCGTGGAAAGTATTTCATCAATGGAAGAATTATTGACTTTCCAGGAAAGGAATTAACGGTCATGGTCAAGCACGGTGATGGTAAATGATCGCTCCACATGTGACCTTCCCCCTATATCTAGGAAACTGCGACCCTCCCGTTTTGTACCTTCGAAATTCTACCCCCCCCCCCCCCCCCCCCCCCNTTTCCAGGAAAGGAATTAACGGTCATGGTCAAGCACGGTGATGGTAAATGATCGCTCCACATGTGACCTTCCCCCTATATCTAGGAAACTGCGACCCTCCCGTTTTGTACCTTCGAAATTCTACCCCCCCCCCCCCCTCCCCCAGTTCCTCCTTTTCCATCCCTACTTTGTCGTTATCTTCCCGCTCATACCGCTCGTCACAAAATTAACCTTGTTAACTGCCTGCAACACGGTAATGTGTGCGTTTCCCGATGAAAATTGTTCATCTGTGCATAGAGAATTCTGGAAACTTCTGGAAAGGATATAGCCTACCAGCGAGGCCAAAATTCATCGCTCTCCTAGCAACAATTGGTACGTTCTGTTTGAGACCGTCGTCATGGACTGTTTGGTTGATTGATTGATTTATTGCGTCTTATTTACAACGCCTTGAATACACAGTTCAGACATATCACAAGTTCAGACTGAACAGTTACCATTGAGATAGAAAAGTGTATTAATCGAACTGATCTATGCTACTGTTGTTTATGAAGAGGGTTGTTGAAATTTGTGAAATTCGTTTTCTCCTGCTAGGGAAACTCTTCCATTACCGAATATCAAGAACGGCTCATCCTCCCACGGAAAATCTAGGATCTCACTGCAAGGATGGGGATGAGTAAGCCGGAACATACATGAACATCCGGTGGAATGTTGGGCGTATCCAGAGGCTGGCTTCGTTAGCGTTTCTGGGAGGAAATGGGGTTCTGAGCTTTTCGCTCAACGTGAGAAGTCCAGGACCCCTGAGGGTTTTCCAAATACTTTTCGCTCAACGTGAGAAGTCCAGGACCCCTGAGGGTTTTCCAAATAATGTGCTATATCTTGCTATCTTTACCGCTATCCATCATCGCAGATTAAGATCAACTACCGAGAGACCCTCTCCATTTCATTTAGAACGACGGCTAGATCATCACCTTCCAGGGATGTTCGTAGATCCAACTAGGTATAAGCAAAACAAAAGAGTTCCCGAGATTTGGAACACTCTGCGCGAAAACCTCTTTTAGCAACCAGAGACGAACAGAGGAAAAATGGTGGAATCCGATAAATGTTGGGCACTTTGTCCACTCATGCGCAGGGAGAACGCTTTCCTCTTTCCAAGAACAACCGTGAATCCCGCCTCAGTCGTTGATGAGAGCTGTTTCAAGAAGCGTCTTCACCTAATGTGATAGGGATGAACTAGTTCATGTTGTGCAATCCAATTTTAACTACACCCTGCATTAGGGACAACACGGGCGTGAATGGGTTGTTTTGCATTCGCAGCTCGAATTCGGTATTCGGGATCTCCAGTGAGAGACAGCAGCGTCGTCGCCGCAGCCACTGGTTGTCGTTTTATGCTAGTGATAAACCATTGATGACGGTCACCGCAGGTTTTGAGTCGCCTACGCGCGTTCGGGTCGGCGGGCATTTCCTTTGCTGATCAAAACGTGATCAGATGGCAAGTGATTTCTCGTGCAGGAGTGGTGCCAGGGATGGGGAACAGAGGACATTTTGGTAGCAAGAAAATTTTTATTGTGGGAAAAAAATCACAAAAATGTGCACACTCTGAAATTCCTGGGACTAAACACTTATTGCTCGCTGGGCGAGAGAACCTCTTGCAGAAGCCGCATGCATCATTGAGTTGGCCCAGGGTAATCGTGTTGAAAACAAACATTTTACCCGTCGTTGGCCCGGGTATCAACACTTTTACCCTGGTTATGCATCGAGGCCTAGTTTTCCCTATGAGTCACTAGGGGTTTCCATAGATCAGACACCGGTAGTGCATAGTTACAGTTACACACTATTTCCTCCAGATTACGGTAGAGCTTGATTTGTCCTGATAATGAGTCACCTACCGGTGAGAATTGGTACAGTATGTATATCTGGTTCTACTGCTCTCATTGCATGATTAAGACGTAATCAACGCTGATCGCCGTCAATAGATTCCAACTTCAGCGGGAAAGGGGGGTCTGGAGAGCTTCATCCATAAAGAGGGCACTAAAAATAGTGAATATCTAGAATCCTGGGTTTTAGTGGAGAAAATGCTTTCTGGGTAGGTTGGTTTGATTCGATTTGAAGGCTTTCACGAGGTCAAAAGCAAAATGATGTCCAGGAAGATCCTGATAAAATTGGTTAATCCAGGTTTTTTGCCGAAAAATCTGGGTCAGCTTCACTTTTTTTCACGAAATTATAAAAAATAAGAAAATATTGAGCAAAAGCCATTTTCTGGAACAAACTCCGCCATGCAGTGATCAACTGATTAGCGATCTGGATGTTAGAGCATGTCAGAGGAGGAAAATGCATGTGAGGTAACAAGGTAACAGCCCTAAAACCCAATTGATGAGCATGATGAACTCTGACTGAGAGCTGAGGCTCGGCTCACGACGACATTCGTTCCACGAACGTGAAACGAAACGGGCATTATGGAAATGAGTGTTTTATGGCAGAGGGCGAAGTACCAAGTCTTCGATTTGTGCTTTGGTGTTGATTGCTGAAAGTCTGGCTTTGTCCATTTGGCAAAGCCAGACTTTCACAGGGCGCAAGTAACTTTTTGAGGTGAATTCACGCGGAAGCGTACACATGTTTTGCAAAGCATGATTCCTGCCTCTTTATGAGAAGAGGAAGCATTGAGAGAAGTCGTAAGGGAAATGCATCCGAGAAAATTCACTAGAAGGAGATATCCGTATGAAGAATATAGGAATAACATCTAAAGTAATGTAATGCCGCTTGGTGCATTTAGGTTCCATGTTATAGTTTCTTCCAGGGAACACTTGGCCAGGGTAGGGTTAAGGAGGAAAAAGGAGTTGTTGCCGAAATTTAGAGTTTTGCGCCGGGAAGATGTGAAATAAATAGATGTTCTTGTTAGAGCAGTAAATCAATAAAAACAATGGAAACAAAAATCCAAAAAAGAGGAACAAAAATGAATGCAAATGTCTAGTTCATCCTGTACAAAATTTCTTCCTATGGAGGAAAAAGAGAAGGAAGGAGCGAGAGATAGGAATAGCTCTTCAAAGAAAAAGGTTTTCCTTTATTTAGCTCTCCATATGAATTCTTCTTTGTCATACTGGTCTTTTGAGTCGAAATGGAGGATGATTATGACCAGTAAGGTTGGCAAAATTGTTTTGCGAATAAAACAGTCATGGATTGGATAGCTAATGTGTTCTTTTTTCTACGAAAGTTAAGAATTTCCTCGAAGACTGTCTTATAACTTGAGAGAGGTGCAGGGAAATTATTCTGAGGTAAAGACTACCTAAAGGTAAGTGCATGAAACCGTCTTGTCGGGAGGAGTGGGGGTGGTGGTGTTATGCCTGGACATAGAACGACACATTCGCTCAAATTGGCATGTGGTCTTTGTCCTTATGGTAATATGCCAATCTAAGGCACTGCCTGCTACAACATGAATTTCTTTGATTTTTGGTTGTTGAACAGAGGGTCAAGGTCTTCCAGCTGGTAGATCTTGTTTTGACAATGTTTTCTGGGACTTTGCAGTTATGCCACGCCCACATCTACGAAAAGAAATAACCTCCAGTTTAGCACTGCTTTATTTAACCCCATTTGAATCAATTTGAAGTTCAAATCTGTCGCAAAGGGATGATATCAGGTGGAGCAGAGATAAAAAGCGGTTGAATATCTCTGCTTCGAAAAACTGGAAAAGCCATACTGTCTCAGAAATGCCAGCCCCTACGAAATTTTCTCAGAAGAGAAAAATCCAGTCTTCACGAAATTATTAAGAATAGAAGAATAAACGAGATTTCGTTTGTGCAATGGGTTTAAAAAAAAACCCGACACGAAGTTGATTCGAAGGGTAATGATCAGAAATCGTTTTCTATGCCTGATGTTGGTATCGTAATTGCTAACTACTTCCCGCCAACTTACAAGGTCTCGGACCTTGTAAATTGGCGGGACCTTTGTAATCTGGGACCTTCACACCTGAAACAGAGGGTGCTAGATGGTGATAATGGGAGGGAGTGACAAAATTGCGGCAAATGATAGGGTCATAGTAATGTCATGTCATAGTTGATGTTGAGACAATTTCATGCGATCGAAGGCTTGATTTCAATGAAATTTCTGAACTTTGTGAGGTTCTAGAGCCCCATGCATTGTTGGGGTTACCCAGGGTAAGGGTGTTAGCACATACATAAATTTAGTTATCGTCAGCAAACCTACTCTGTGCAATTTCAGTGATGCATCTAGGCTCCGGATAAGCTTCTGGGTGCGAAGGTTTTATGTAGTTAAAATCTCTGGCAGTTCTACCTTTTTGATGCGGTTAACTATAATAACAGGTAAAGGGCTATTGAGTCGTAAAAGAATAGTAACGAAACTGTGAACTCTCATAGTAGGTGAGCCACCTACGATTATATATTCGTAAACACTCCTGCGAACTTGTTTTCCACCATTTTTTGTCTTCATTTTTTCATACAACTATTCTATGAACGCTTCCTTATCACTGCAGTGTATGTGACTTTTAATAGGAATACCTGAATGACGCTGTTGTTTCTGAGAGGTTGTGAGACTGCTTTAAAGATTTCCTCCTTCACTTTCTGATATCGACGTGCGTCGGGCCTGCTATGGCTACTATGCGGTGTTTTCGTAGCTATCACCGCAGCAGCTCGTATGTCCCCATTTGGGGTGCATAGGAAATTTGAATTATAAGGATGCAGGGGTTGTTCTGGACAGCAACGGGTAAAGCTGGAGAATCTAGAGAGGTTGAGAAAGAGAGGCAGCGCGAGTTTGTTATGGTGAGTAGTAGTATAGAGTGACTAAAAGCAGATTCAAGCTAGCTTTTTCTTAATATCAGGATTGCCGGATAATCTCAGGATCCAGGGTTTCTCAGCAGCTTGCCTTGGGGATTTGTTCCATCCAATAAGTGCACATGCACTGCTAAGAAAGGTAACAGTACTCGCAAATTGAATTAGTTTAGCGTCATGAGCCGGAAATCCAGAAAGCATCCAATTTAAAGGGAGCGTTTCACCACAGAATCGTTTTTGAGATTTTCTTCAGGAACAAATCCTCAAAAGCTCGTGATCACAGTGGTATACGTGATTCCGCGCGAAGCTGACAAAAAACCCTTTTAGTGGCCCAATTTTTGGGGAGCTTGTGGGCGGGGCCGAGGTGTGACTTCGAGGTTTGGATGTGGAGCGTTATATCTGCAAGCGGCGGTTGCGGCCGACCTCTGTGAATGGTCAACTCACCCAGTCTGCCAATCATAAAGTTCGGCCGCCCCGCCCCTTCCAGGTATAACTCCCAATACCCCGAGGTTTCCCGCATCATGCATGTACTCCCTGCTGGTTAATGGAGCGCACTTCTTATTCTGTTCGAAAATGGATTATAAAGAACCCCTACGATGAGTAGGAATTCCCCTAGGAACTGCGCTCCCAGATATGCATAATTCAGAAATCTCGTTCTCTCGCCTTGGCTCCGTCCCAGCTCCGCCCACGACCTCCCCAAGAGTTTGAGTTCAGAAAGGAGTTCTTCCCGCAGTTTTGCACAGACTGAAATATAACATTATGATCAGCAGGTCCTGGAGATTCTTTTCATGTGAAAATCTCGGAAACGACTCCAAGCTGGGTAAAATCAAGTAAGTATGAACATCCAGAACGCACTTTGCTCTACCGCCCTAGCAAAATATTGAAGTTTACCTTGGGATTCAGCTGCTATACTGTAAGCACGTTTAGTATTCGCTGTGTTTGACGTAACATGCTGTTCGCAGAGGGCGTCGTTCCGTGGAAGTTGTGTTTTCCACAAAAATTCCGGTGTTTGACCTTTCCGTGCGTACAGTCTGCACTTTGACAGACATTTTATCTATGATTTCTGTGCCACAGCAGAAAGAACAGTTTCGTTAGAGAATGAAAAAGAATAGGTGAGACATGAGGGACTGTGCGAACCTCATCAAATCGTGAGGAGCCGTGGAAATTCTTGTTATAGCTGTAGAGGATTTTCCGAATCCATGAAATAGTTGTGGTATGACTCCGAAAAAGTGCTGCGGGGTATGAAGATAGTGATTTCTTGAGATCTGGAGGTATCGACGGTAATTATGAGAATCACGTAAAAGGGGGTGTTGCTGAGGTAAAAACTGTTTTATTTATTTTGCTTTCGATCCCTTTAGAGGGGTGTGAAGGGCTGTGCCCTGCCCCACCGAACTTCAAGATTGCTCAGTTCACACGGCCGCCCAATCCCAGAGGTTGGCGGCTCCGCCCACCTCAGCGACCACCCAATCCCAGAGCTTGGCACTTCCCCCCATTTCACTCCGTAGGTGTGAAATCCATGGATCACTTAGGCAATTTATGAGTCTGGTTTTCCTACGTACACATGTGAAGGCTTGCGATTTTTCAAAATCAGGCCACTCTAGTTGTTTTGATCAATAATTGATTTGATCTCATTTATTGTGCCCTATTTACAACGTCGTAACTACACACTTCAGAGACATTAGAAATTCTGGCTGAGCAGTTACCATTCGAGCACTTGGTTTGGTTTCTCCTGCTTATTTTTATGTATGCAGACCCTGTCCTGACGGTGTCCAGACAGTATCAGCTTTTTTAACGTTTGGGTTTAGGAAACCAGATCTTGAAGGGTTCACCCCTTGTTGGTGTATATTGAGCTAATTTCGATCGATATGTATATTTTCACAGTGAATCCCATTCGCTATATTTTGACCCCTCTACACATGCCAGTGCAATGCCGCTGTCCCTCCAGTGCACAATTATGCGTTTCGTCGAAATGCCCCTTTTTCTATGCTACGAGGGTCATCGGCTCGACTGAGTAAGAGATTATAAGAGTTTTACGTGGAATGTACTTTACTTTTACTGCATAGTCGAAAGTACAGAAAGATCAAAAGGTATCGAAATGATCATTGCGTTAAATTAACGAGTTTAGCGCCGTTAATTGAGTGCTGCGCACCTTCAGAATCTCAAGAAAAAGGATCCAAAGCCTTGATGCCAATGATAGTGGTTATGGCGTATGGAAAATGAATGGGAATAGTAGATTATCACGATATTTAAATGTCGGAAGTTTTGAACGCGTTGCACGTACGATATACGACACGTGCACGTGCATGAATATATGAACGTTTTTGAGAAGGCTGGGGTTTTAATGCATTGAACGAGTTTTGCGAATAGAAATTTATGGTACTACGCACGAACTGCCAATTTGGGGCCTGTTTGCGAGAGGTTCCCATTCGCTCATTGGTTGCAGGAGCAGGCAGAGACCATTACCATATGTTCATGAACTGGTTCATGAACTGGAACTGTGGTTTGCAGTATGAAAATGGCACTAAAACTTCAATGAATCGGGGAATTTGAAAGGGCGAATTTAGAGTATTTCGAAGTATTAGGAAACGCTCCTTGATTCTAGCGGTAGAGGAGGGAGCAGCCATTCATGGGAACGCTACGCCATTGGTCGCGGTGATGGTTTGAAGGTATCTAGGGATCGTATCGTTGATGTAGGGTGTAACACGTGTCTTTCTGAACGCACTGGTCGGCTTACAAGGTAACTATATAGTACTATTGAATTCAACGAAATGCATGTCGATGGAATTATACAGTACCTGTCGCCTTGATAGGCTCACATATGAATTTACTGCATGTTTATGTGCACTAAAATGACAGTTGTATGCACTGCTCAGGACGCGGATGCATCTCTGGGATTACCTACATGTTTACCCTGGGTAATCTTGGTGATGCGTGAGGCCCCAGTGCCTGTATTCATGAACTTTCTCGGTGAGGTTCTGGACTACCCACTCTCCTGAAGTGGGCGAGTTTCCTGGTTAATATGGGCGAATTTTGCAAAAATGACTAGCCTTGGAGAAGAATGAAAGATATTGGTAAATTTAGCGAGATATAGTGTTTTGCTTGAGAAACTCGTCCACTGATTGAACGGGAAGCTTGAAATCTTCCCGTGAACTTTCATGAATACTGGCACTGCAGAAGAAGTGGGGGGATGGTGACCCTGGGAGGAATTGTTGGGGTCTTGGGGCGGTTAGCGAGACCTTTAATGAATAGTTATTATGGAATAGAAGGTTACACACTCATAGAGAAGTAATGGTAATATCGTGTTGGGTGTATTTGTAGGCAGAAGTTTCACCCATTTTGAAAAAAAAAAGTTTTGAAAGAATTTTTGCCTATTCTAGGGGTGGTGAGGAGGAGGGGGAAGAGGCGGGAGAATCAAGTCACCAAGCCACAGTTGTTCTGAACATTCAGTTGAACATTCGCGATGTAAAAGCGGTTTTTTGATATTTATTGCATTTTTTCGCTGTTTACGTAATTTAATTTAATTTATAAATGCGATTTTTCAAGAAGATGATTGCAAGTGCAAGAGAACTGCTCTGAGTTGAAAGCCGGAAGGCGTAAGGAAACGATGAAATGAGGAGGAACAGTGAGAGGAACTATCCTCAATATCGTTGAATCGAGGGAGGATTCAATGGTTCTTAAAAAATAGCGTCAAACGAAGAGCTGTTTCAAGCAAAAAATAGACTATATGGAACGGTTATCCTGGTATATGAACGAAGAGACCAATGATATGCACCCATTTCCAGTATTATGTTGTTATGATCCGATAACAGTGGCGTTATACGTTAACATAAATGAAAAACATCAAAACATGACAATCAAAAGTTGTTTTCCCCGGGGCAACGAAAGACGCACTACGCCTCCCGAATTCGTGGGAAGCCGAGCTTGTTCAGCGCTTGCACGACGTTTCCGGTGTCCGGTTGTTGGCCACCACGGGCTATTCCATTCACTGCTATATGTGCACGCTAGCATGCTACAGTGGAGCATATGGAAATCGTGGAAGAAAGGAAAAAAGAGCCGGTTCTGAGCATTCTGTGGACTTTGGAACGTTGGACATTGAACGGGCGTCAAGATGTGCTGTGATGGGACGCGGCTGTCGGTCGGTATTAATATGCATTCGTATCATTAGTGTCCGTTCGCCCTGCGCTGCTATCGTAAGGCATGCGCAGGAGTTTACGCTGCGGCATTGACGCTTGGTATACGTTTCGGTTTTAATAGAGGCTGAGCAGGGGTTGCTGTGATGGAAGTGAAATTTCTTCCGACCGCAAGTCATAAATTCACACGAGTTCTTTGAAAATTTCATGGTGAAGGTAGTGGTTCAGGTAGTTGTGGGTATGACTCTGGCAGCAGCATAAACCGTTGCCAATGAATGTAAGCTTTATATCTGAAGTGAAACGCTCTCTGTCATCCTCTCTCTATCCCTCTCCCTCTTTCATCACTCTCTCTTTCTGCGCTTCCTTCGTTTCTCTACCTCTTTTTCTTTTCTTCCTTGCTTCCCTACCTACCTACCTTTCTGTCCTTCTCGCTGTCTATGTCTGTCAGAAGGACAGAGAGGTAGGGAGGTTTTTTCTCTTTTCCTTTCTCCCTCTCTATCCCTACCTCTTTCTCTCGTTCTCTCTGTACCCATCCTGTTGTCCGTGCCTCTCTCCATATTCCTTTACCTCTCTTATCCCTCTTACCATCCCTTCTCTAACTCATATTTCTCATCCCTCTCTCTGCTCCTTTTTTGTGTGCATCATTTCTCTTCCTCTCTCTGTACTTCTCTCTCTCTCTCTCTCTCTCTCTCTCTCTCTCTCTCTCTGTCTCTCTCTCTGTCTCTCTCTCTCTGTCCCTCTCCCTCTCCCTGTCTCTCTCTCTGTCTCTCTCTCTCTGTCCCTCTCCCTCTCCCTCTCCCTC
>JARK01001485.1:380622-403108 GCA_000688135.1 Ancylostoma ceylanicum | reverse complement strand
TTTACCCCCCCCTCTCTGTCTCTTCCTCTCTCTCAGTCAGACTGTCGTTTATTCATGCCTTACCTTTTATTATGTGGTGAAATTGAAGGAATCGACGCATGATTTTGAAAATTAAGCAAGTTTGTGCTGCTATTATCCTAATTGTTCCTGGAAGCATAGGATCCACTCTCATGACCCAGTCTTGTAGCACTATTTGCAATTTTTCATATAAAGTGAGCTTTTTTGAATGGACTTGAATCTGCCACAAGTCGTGATTCGTAATTTGTACGTAACTAGTGATGAGGTACGAGCGGTCACTGATCATGGAAAGTGTTCTTCGAGGATTATTGCTCTTCTACGTAAGACGCTTTTTCGCGAATTGCTTTTCGATGTTGACAAAGCTGGTGAGTTAATATGCACTTCTAAAAAGTGTTCTACGGACAGATTACTTGTAAGAAGAGAACAATGCCCACAAAATACGTAGTAAGCAAGGTAATACGGTTGTCCGGAATGGATAAACAGTAACAAGTAGTGCAACTCGGCTTTGTAAGAGGCAAGCGTTCAGGGCTTCTTGTCATGTAATTGTTCCCAGTGAGAGGGAAAGGGATTCTACGCTTGGTATTGTAAGGA
Source organism: Ancylostoma ceylanicum (assembly GCA_000688135.1). Classification (NCBI taxonomy): domain Eukaryota; kingdom Metazoa; phylum Nematoda; class Chromadorea; order Rhabditida; family Ancylostomatidae; genus Ancylostoma; species Ancylostoma ceylanicum. The sequence goes on along the minus strand of JARK01001485.1, from coordinate 402,499 downwards.
ACCCTTCCAAAAAATGTGTAAGTTTTGGAAGTGACCTGAATGGAAAGTGGCTTCTCAGTCCTGGATGGGAAACGGCTTCAGGCCAGCTCAATCTCTATTCATATGCAGTCCGGCCTGGCACAGTTTTGGTGGAAGAAGACTTAAACCTTGAAAGGAAACCAGTTCCGGTCCAGTTCTTTCCAGGACTGGGATCTATGAAACGGTAACCAAGCATGCCGATTAATGTGTTTGGTGATCTTATGGAATACGTAATGCTTCGAGGAGGAGGAAATGAAAGTTGGTTCGCTAGCCCGCATTTTTCTGTTATGCATTCATGAATCTTAGCCTAGGATGACGAACGTTCCTACTTAATAAAGGTGATGGTGATGGGTAACATTTAAAAAAAAGGCTAAATCAAGGAAATGGACAGAAGAAGCACTACGACTTCCAGGTATAAGAGAGAGTTGTGTGGCTGAATGAGAAAAATAACAATGAAGCATTGGAACCCTGTGAAATTTTGAAAACTTTCAATTGCACTGCTAACTTTCGTTGACGTCCATTCGGCTTTTATGGTGCAAGAGTTGCCTCCCTTTCGTCCTTTTGTATTCACGGAAGTGATTACCATTTGCACGCAAACACTGCACGGAATGGAATTTATTGAAGATTTTTGATGCAAAAACACCCTTTAACCCCGATGCGAACTTCCAGAAAAATCTAGTGTAGGATTTTTTTTTCGCGAAATTGCCCAAGTAATTGTTTCAAAGTAGCAGGACGAGGGCAAATGTGCATATATGTATAAACATATAAACTAGGTGGCATAAAGGTAATCCTTATGAAAATATAGGATAATATCCTATATTTTTATAAGGATTACCTTTATGCCACCTAGTTTATATGTTTATACATATATGGTATACCATATTATGGTCTAGAGAAGAGTTCGAAAAATTGCTCGCTCTAGAATTGAATGTAGATTTCACCAGTAGAGTCATTTAAGGACTAGCAAGGAAGCCTTACTGCTTCAAAGCTGGTTAAACTTATTTGGACTTTTTTCTAACATCTCCTTTTTCATGAGAGAGTTTGCATAATTTCGGTTGGTTCAGCTGGGAATCATACTTATTCTCGTATTTGTTTTTTTCTTCCTTTAACCATGCATTTTTCTTAGTGATTAGTATTCTCGAAACACTAAACAGCATTAATTGCTTTAATATATTCAGGGCAAAGGTGTGGATGAAATTCGATGTTGTAGAATTCCTAGCATTGTTTTTTTTTTGGGAATTTCATATTTTGGGTAGAGGTTTTTCGACAATATTGCCTGCTTATGGTTAGAAAAAGCACAAAAGTTTTTCAAAACCGACCTGAAATAGTGTTGGTTGACTTCAAAAAAAAAAGAGAAAAATAATAGAAAAAAAGATCAACAATAGGCTTCAAAGTAAATGAAAATGTCGTTTGAGATATCTTGGAGAATATGACGTTCACCAGAAACGACATGTTTTGCCTGGGCTTTTATGCTTATTCGTCGGTTACGCCGATGTTTTATAGCAGATCTTTGAAGTTTTGGGTTGGAGACTCTTGTTGATCGGTAAAGGATGTTTTCTGTTTACGATTGTTGTGATTGTTGTTGCTCTTGTTGATCGCACTGCGGTTATGGTAATGCACGAGGGCGGTGAACAAGTACGAAGCCATAGGAGAGCGGTATCAAGGAGGTGTATAACTTTACTCACATCAAAAAGTTTGTACATAGTGCAATCACGTGCCTGCGTCCCAACTTTCTGTTGATGTTTTATAATGAAAGAGCGTTTTCCGGATTGATATGATATTTTCCTCCTAGGAGTTTCTCCATGTTCTCCAGAGTTTCCTTGGAAGCTGCGTTTTTTTGTGAGCAAAAACCATAGGGTGATGACCCTGGAATCATGCTGTGGATGGACTAAAGTTGACTTGGTGGTGTTGACAACGGGAATGCTATCAAGGCGACTTTATCCGGAAACTCTGGAGAATAGGAAGAAATTCATGGGAGGAAACTATTACACCAAATTTGGAACCTCCTTCATTATAAAATATCAGCAAAAAGTTTAGGCGCAGATGTGACGGTTAAATAACAGGAGGACAACAGGGAAATACAGGAAGAATGGGAGTGATTGTGCCTAGTGACAACAGCGAAATACGCACGTTACGCAACAATAACGCACGATACCGTAGTGTGACGTTGCGCAACTAGCGTGCCTTTGATGATATGTGAGAAGTACCACGTGCTTTATGTGGACTGCATATCAGAGATCGTAAGGTTTATATGTGTTGGATAGCATCCAAGGCATATTTCTAGAAATAAGTCTAACAACTTAGACTTATTTTAAGAATAGGCCCTGCTGATTTTATTTTGGGATTTGCTCCAAATTCAGGACGTTTTGGTTACTATAGAAGCCTGCATCTGCAATCCTAAATTTTGTTAAACAGCTTTTTTTCTGAAATCGCAGTTGTCCCCTCCCTGACTGGCTTGTTGGTGGAGCCATGGTGGTATCCTGGTGTATGTCCGGAGAGGCCACGTTAGGCCTTCGCCCACAATTTCATTATAAACTTTTGTAGAACTCATTCCTTTCTTAAGGAAACACACCTAATAGAGTTTTGGAAGTGTTCCCCAGATTCACTTAGGTTAAATCAGTTACAATGTCATACGTCACTGTGAAGTAGGGTATTTTTCTAGGGTTAGTCTGAGGCAACCCCTTTCCGCCGTGGTAGGCATCCCTAGGCAAGGTCTCAGATGCTCACAATGTTTCGTAACTGGGCCTGGACGGGACGCGTTATTGAGATTATTCAGGGTAAACGTATTGACGCCCACGTTAGAGATGGGTAAGTTTAGGGGTGCTTACACCTTTACCCTGGGTAATCTCCATGTGGCATGTGGCCGGTGATGCAAGATTTATGCTTTAGCGATTCAAAACTCATTATTCGCTCCTATGTATACTATGCAGGTAACTTGGGTGAACTTTGGATAAGTGCCTAAGTCTTTAATGATCCACAGTGGCGCCATCCTGGCCCGGGTTGGATGACTACGCCTTTGCAGGCGATAAGTTGTGTGGAGAACTTCTTCCAGTTATGCCCTTATCTAACCAGTCATACTCTTTTCTATAGGATACAGTTTTAATTTCAGTAGAATTTCTTTAGTGCTTCACGTGGTTTTGACCTTACCTTTTGCTCAGGTGTGATTAGCGGTGTTGTCGTGAGGGTCAAAGCAATTAGGTGCAACAAGTGCTGAAGCTCATTAGCACTGCATTAGGAGAGTTTTTGAGCGATCACACTGTTATCTTGTCGGTGCTGGCTAAAGGAATTGCTCGTATTTGTTGCGTCATCGTCGTATTTGCGTAGCGTTTAGTGAATGTGTTCGACATGAGTGCAAGAATCTTATGCAAACGCATCTCTCTGGCAGTGTACTTCGTACTCACTGTGAGAAGAAATTTGTTTATGAAACAGGCGTGACTAGCAGGGAAAAATAAGTAAAAAAATGAATCTGTTCATTGAAAACTAATTTTCATAATTTTATCCACTTGGCTGTAATTTTTTCTGCACATTCTGTGGGAGGATTTATACTTAAAGAGATTTGTGACTACACTGTCCAGTATATCTTTTCGGTCTTTTGGCAGGTTTATCCTGTTGACATCCACTCCATTTTATTTTTTTAATTTATGCTTATACCAGGATTTTGGTGAAAATATCCGGTGTCTGCTTAAAGAGGTTAATTTTTTAAGGGAATGGAAGAGCGAGAGGTCTGGCAGCAAATGGCCGAGGATCTGGCAGCCGAAGCGGTTCGCAGAAGGTGTGGCGACAATGTGTCAGTGATTCTGTTGCGATTGCATGAATGATCCATATTATTGATCTGGATCGATTTTTTTATTTGGAATTTGTTCAACAGACTGGTGTATTTTGTCTGAACTATTGCCGTAGAACTTTTGTTGTGCTGGATTGACTCGCTTCATGTTTTTATGTGAAGAGATCATTTACCGTTGACATTGGACAGCTGAGGCGGCCTCCGCTTCTGCCCTGTCATTGTTTCATTTTGCCGTGATTTTACACTATATTATTGTGAGAGAAGTGCGTGATTTGTTGATGAAGCATGAATAAAGATCGTAAATCACACGTCATAGCTATTGTTTAGTGAGAGGAATGAAGGGGTCAATGCTGATGCTTCCGTGACCTTTTTAGCTGGAGGGGACATATAATTCTTCCGATTTTCTGTCAAATTTCAACAAGAATTTTGCATCTGCATTTGTTTCCGCGTGCCATTCTGGAATACGCTATCGGTTCCAAGAATCTTGCGCAATGAACGGAGTCCAAATTCGAGGATCGGAGTAAGTGGGTGATGTAGCCGTTTGGCTCACGTCCAACGCAATGACCATGACAAGGCGTTAGGTATTAGTCTGGCAACCAAGTTGTTGGGTTTAGCGAGACCAAACAGAAAAATTTATTTAGAAAAAAAAGAGGGCGTAAGATTCAGTCGAAGTAATCTTCTTTAGAATCTATAATCCTTCGCCATAATTCAGGCAGTTTTTCTATCTCGTTTCAGTAGAATCGCGTCGGTTTTGGTTCGAAGACTCTAGTAATACGACCCTTGACCTCCTCTACATTAGTGGTCCGCTTTCCTGTCAAATAACACTGCAGCGACCTGAACAAATGGTACTCGCTTGGAGCAGCATCTAGGCTATAAGGAGGGTGAGGTAAAAGTTCCCAACCCGCAGCCCTTTGATTTTCTCCAGGGTTTGCAGCTCAGTATGAGGACGGGCATTGTCCTGTTGTAGGGTGGGTCCTTCTCTTGAAAGATGCCGCAATCCAGCTTGTCTAATTTTATCGTTAACTCGCTGTAACTACATATAGTAGGTGTCGACTAGACGTTTGACTCGATATCGAAATGTCGACATCGAGTCAATCGATTAATTCGAGCTTCCGTTCTTTTTCGAATAATCGATATGATGAAAACATAGATCTTGTGGAGTTGTCTCAAAATTCAACATTAGCACTGACTTGAAGTTCGATCCATTCGAGCAGTGACTATTCAAAGGTCAAATCTAGTCAATCGAGTCAAATGTCTAGTGTCGACGTCTATGGTGTGATTACTTGCAACCAGCTTCCAGTGAATAATCCCTCCAACCCACCACCAAACATATAACATGGCCTTTTGCTGACTCAGGCTAGGTTTTGGCACTGGTATTGCCTTCTGACAGGAACGAAGCCATTGTTTGCACATGTAGCGGTTGTCGAATGCAATACATGTTTCGTCGCACGTCATTACTTGGTCCAAAATGGCTGTTCTCTATGGCAATCCAACAGATGTCGTGCGCACTCACACCTTCTCCTCTTCTGGAGGTGAAGTCATGAGGGACTCATTTCCCCTGGCGTACTCTGAACCCTGCTTCACACAAATTTTCTTCCACTATGGTATGAGAGCAGTGAAAGCTGCTGGCCAGCATACAAGTGCTCAATGTTGGATTACCCCCGATGGCTTCAGTTACGAGGGCACTGTTCATTGATCTGAGCCTACCTGCTCGATGGCGATCTTTCACGTCCGTACTTCTCGAAAATTTTCCAATCAAAATTCTGCCTTTCTCTTCTCAAGAACATCACGACCAGACGATGCACACACATTTCTTCTTCTGACCACTGCAGTGTGCCCCAGCTGGTGCTTGTGGAGTAATCAATATCGAATGCTTGATTCGGAGGATGTCATTGCTGACATTTCCAAAAATTGGTTTGGCCACTCCAACCGCTCTCTTATGTACTGGTGCAATCTCAATGTCATCTCTAACCTTTAAAGACACTAAATATCATTCGCGTATAGAGCTAAGTATTCTACGAATCTCTACGAATCCTATGTTGAAGTCTCCTTTGATGCGTCCCTAGGGAAGGCGCCAATGAGATCACCCTCCCGGCCTAGTTCAATCACCGAATCCGGATAAGGGTAAACATAATATATTGACCATCGTCATCATAACGTCAAAACGTCAGGCTATCGATAAATATTCATCACTCTTAACTTAATGTGGCAGAAGAATATTTAACGAATCATCTAAAAAAGTGCTCGTGTTCGAAGATGAACGGACATGGAAACCAACAGCTGCAGTAACAGTAAAAGTAATTATACACTAACCCAATATGTACTCTCGGAATCATGTAGTTCAACTCAAAGAATTGATCACACTTTTAATTTTTGGAATGTAGAAAAATGAGATATCGAACTTAAGCTCAAATTATCCCCGATCACATCAAAGAATGCCTATGTATAAGGTGTAATGGTAGCGCTGCTTTCGTGATGCCGAAAGCATACCCCATAAGGATCACGTGTTTATCTCTCAGAGCCTCTTGTCCTCCACATCAGGGATGGTCTCGGGCATCGGCTTCCTCATGGTTTCCGGTAGAAATACGGCCGTCAGAATGGCGGCTATGAAAGAAAGCGTTGAGAATGGAATAACCATGGACAGCTTCCCAAAGGTATCAACCTGAAACAAGTACTACAAAAACTCATAATATTCCAAGAAAGGGGAACAAAAGAATTTTATGAGTGATCTTCTTCCAGTAGAGGAATATTGTGCCTCTTTCACTTCATGTGCTTTTTTCCAACCAGAACACTTTCATCGCTAAAATCTGTAGGTGTATTTCATTGATTGAGCTTAGAATTCTATACACTGATGCGTCAGAAGATGAATCTTCGTTGGCGAATAAGGAAGTAAAATAGAGTTGGAAAAGTCATGCTTTGGAGGATGGATGTCTTCTCGAAGGAGAATTCTTGTTTTCATATCTTTGCTTCACGTTATTAATTCAACTGAAATTGATTCAACTGAATAGAACAACAAGGGATACCGACCAGCCATAAAGCCATATAAGAAGAAATAACAGCTCCAAGTCGTGACATTGTTGAGCAACATCCGACGGCTGTGGTGCGGATAACAGTTGGAAACATTTCAGCTGTATAGGTGTACACAGCTATGAAGGCTGCTGTGACAGCTCCCTTAGTAATCACAATTTGTAGCATTCCCCAGTAGAACGCCACTGAAATGTGTGGTTTTCGGAAAGAAAAGGATTCTCACACTGCTTGGAAAATCTTTGTTAGTAAGAACGTTTTCGTTAGTTTGGATCAAACTCTCATTAGCACAGAGGTCTTCCTTCCAGCGTTACGAATTTGCGACCTCTCCTGACTTTTTGAGTTGCATTATTTTTTGGAACATTCCAGGATGCTAGCGTCATTACATGGAGAGCATATAGTGGTGGAATGTTGTTGGAGTTTCCAATTACATGTCAAAAGTTGAAAGTTCTTTATCTGGAAGAATTGACTCGAACCCTCTAAGAAGTGTCGTTCAAGTCAAGCAAAATTTGGCGACTACGGCAGATGAGAGGTCGATTCTCAGTCCTGCCTCTATGGTTGGTGCAGTCTCATTTTGCAAAATGCCGAAACTTTAATCACATTTCTGAAGGATTTCATTTCGAAATTCTCTCATCGAGTCACTTGCACTTGTCGAATCATTCGAAATACTCCGGATATACTAGGCTAGCAACGCGAAACATTATTGTTTATGCGCGCCTACTCTGAGACCTGTCCATTTCCGCCACAGCTCTCAGCTTATCCTTATTCTTGCCCATCACTGTACTCGCTTTTTAAGTTTGTATCGGAAGAACAGAACTTCTCGAACCACCCCTGTTTGGTGACTCTTTTATCTTCATCCCTTCTAATCGTTCCTCCCCATATCTCGAGTTGTCTCTGCTTTTCTGGCTCTGCTATGAGAGATATATTCAAAAGATGACACGACTCTCTGACGTATCCATAATTTCACAGAATCTGCTCTCTGATTTAGGAGATGACTATCAAACTTATGAGATCTGAAGATCCGGCATTTCGTTGTTGACGACCTAATAATTTTAAGAAGAATCAGAAGTAGCAGCAAAAAAAAAACAACAACATGGTTCAGAAAAAGTCATTTTCCACTAAGACAGTGGGACCACTCATTCAATAGCTCTCTGACTGTGTAGTGAAAATAGACTCTAAAAACTTGAGATTCATCGATTTCCTTATGTTGGGCTCCTCATAGACGGCCATTTTATGACTTTAAAATGCTATTCATGAAAAAAATCCATAAATCGGAAGCCAAATGTATTCGTTTTCAAGGGATGAGATGAAAAAATTGATAGATTGATCGAGTCTAGTCTATTTCATCTATTTTGTCTTTCTCGAAAGCTGAAGGTCCTTCAAAAGTTTCAAAAATTTACCTTGGTCTCCTATTAGCCAGTTTAAGAGGAGACAAACTCCAGCTATAAGGAAGCTTCCTGCTAGGATTATGCGTCGTCCAATACGATCAATGAGGAAAAACACAAATACGCAGGCTACAATTTCTACACCAGCGCTGAAAGCGAAGTTAATGTGCAGGTCACCGCCACCGATATCGCTTTTCATCGTCAGTCCATAGTACATCATGGCATTGACGGGCCTTAAAAACGAACATCATGTTGAGCTTGCTGCTCTTTCCATTTCCTATTTCCTATAACCTTTCAGAACTTACCATATAAAGAAGCACACAAGTGTTCTTTTTCGTATTTCTGGGGTGCGGAACAAGTCCATGAGGCCAACCGACGTGTGTTTGCTACTCTCACTCGTCAGTAGTTGTTCCCACCTTGAAAAATTGGCGACAGATTGTACAGCAGTTCAGCACTACCAATATGGACAACGCAGTGGATCGTTGCTGACCATCTTTCTGGGATACTTGATCCATTTATTCGAGCCGCTCTTTTTAGAATATGGTCAGCTTCTTCATACCGTTGTTTAATCACAAGCCAACGAGTGCTTTCCGGAACAAGCCTGAATAGACCGTTATTCTTCTCTTTTCACATTATACGGTTGTTTTTAGTTTTGGAGTTGGTATGAGGACCGTGCACTTACCACCAATAAGAGAGTAGGAGTAGTGATGGTCCCACGATTACAGCGTGAAGAATACGGTAATCGTCAATCAAGTACGCCATCCCATCGAGGATCAGCTAAACTTTTCTCTCTTAAGCCGCATTTATAGCACATCGGAGTCGATCCCGTCGGATAACAAATGATACGTATCGATCCACGTCGGAGTCCGACACGTCAGATTCCGACGTGGATCGATACGTATCATTGGTTATCCGACGGGATCGGACTCCGACGCACTATGGATAACGCTTTAATCTATAATTTCTTGTTATCAAGATAAGTCCGAAGTCTTGAACAACCGTACCTCTCCTACTGCTATACCGATTGCAGTCCCAATTGCAACAATCTTTCTATAGTGGGCGCCAACTACTTCTGTTCCCAGAACAATAGCTATCGCGAAGGCTCCTGGATGAGAAATTCCGGTTCCAGCCCTTAAAGTATGAAAACTCGTCTGTAAAAACCACGGAAGAGATGCTGTGGTCAAATTTACTTCAAGATAGCGTAAAGCCACCAGGTTGGTGCCACGGCCATCAATGCACCACATATTATTTGAATAACAATAGCAAGGAAGAGTACCTTTTTTCTTCCTATTCTGAAAGAATGCTATTGCATCTATATTACGAATCATTCAAATTACTTATACCACTTACTTGTCACTCATAATTCCCCAGAAAAATGAGCCGACCATGTGGCCGACGTAGTAAAAAGACTGAACAGTTCCTTTAATCCATGATCTATCGCCATATATGTTCCACTGAATGACATATTTAAAACTTTGATTTTGAATGATAGCAACTTATGTTTCCAAAAATGTTTACAGATCTCCATTAATGAACGTACTCTATCAGAGGCAGAATATCCGATAGTTGTACAAGTATATGTAGAGTTTCCCATGGTAGTGATATTTGTACATCTGCCAAACAACTGGATTTGTTAAATTAATATGAAATTAACATAACATTAATATGACATAACGTTAATTCATATGGAGTGTCTATTTGGAGTAACTTTAATGCAAGTCCAATGAAACGTTAGAGAAAATAAAGCGTTTGCCATGTCACTGTGATTGGCGCATCCACTCAATGGACCAAGCACGGCGGCCTCGTGACTTCCCATTGCCCGTCACGACGGTGCACACCAGGGAGGAACTAAGGTGAAAATAAATTCCGCAACATTTTGTAATGCTGCATTAGCCCAAATTTAAAGTGTGTAGAGGATAAAGTGGTCGGTGTTTATCAATCCTGTCATGCTTCATCGTAGTACGCGTCTTATGATAGATTGATCAAATTTTCTGCTTTTAACTTAGGAGATTATGCAAACATACAGGATAAATAAGTGTGCTTGATATGCAAACATACAGGATAAATATGTAAGTGTGCTTCACATTTTTGTTTAGTATAAATGAACAATTGGATTGGATAGAAACAACTCAGAATTTTCCGACACATAATTTTTGTATTTCCATTCATGCTTCAGTTACTCCAAGCCCAGACTGGAAAGTTGGTTTCTGAGCTGTCTTCATTTCGGCGATGAATAAGGCATCGGATATGTTTGTCAACTATCTTTCAAATTGAGCAATTCTTTTCCTCACCTCACTTCAGCTGGATGGGCGGCAAATGTCCAACTCATCACATGCATACCGATGAAAATACTTGGCAGACTTACAAATATAAACTGTGCTAATTGGTACCTGAAAATTTTGAGTAATCAGGCTGTTTCAAAACGAGGCGAGATACGAATGCTTTACCTTCCAAACTGCCCAAGGTGCTGCACCATGAAATCATCAAATGAAACCTTTTTCGGGTCTTCTGCGAATCGAACAGAATGAGCTTCAGATGCGTCTGTTTGTACCGATGCGACTCGATCACTCCGAATGCTATTCGTCATTCTGAAATCATTGATACACTAAAGTTGCGAGCAAATCCTAGGAGTGAAACGTCTCCATGAGCCTTCATTGAAATGGAGTGTACATGATAAAGATGTTTTTGTCGTCTTACAAAAAAGCGATTTCGACGCTGTTTTAAGGCTGCGATTTCCTCAACGATAAGAAAACTGATCTAAATATTTAATTGTCTTCCGCTAATTGGCAGATGCCACCTATCCTTTCTTATTTCAGAGATTGTTCAGCACAAGCAGTGAATCATGTGGTAAAACAGTCAATATTGCCCATCCGACCAGTGTTTCGACAACCATCTCCGCCGAAGCACCTCCAATCTACATAGATCAAACACTTATGGAAATAGTTCGAGTCAGACTGCCAGTACCACTACATACGTATAAGTAGAAGAGCATCTGTTAGCTATGGTTGATGGTATAGTTCATGATTTACAAGCGAATGTAGTGAAGAGACATACTTTGGTGAAGTGCTTTACCGCTTGAACAATTGTGCCATCATGGCAGAACTGTGGTGATTTCTTCAACCTATCTTTCAGAGATTCCCCAGAGGCATAGCATCATAGCAACTTGAGAAACACAAAAAAAAACATGCTCCAGCACTTGTTTTCCATAGAGTTCTGACACGGTTCACTTCTGGTCAACATTGATCGAGTTTAAAATTCATCCCGGTGTGAAAAACGTGTCCCTGAGTAAAGTGTTGTTGTCCTAGTTGTAAAGTTCTACGACAGCTATTCGTTTCTAACGTAATAATACATAATAGCGGAAATTCCATTAAGAATGATATAGAACTCCCAAGTGATCAATCAAAAGAGAAGTAAAGACAATGCTCAAATTTGTAGCTAACCCAGGTTGAAATAAATGCTTCTGACAGTCTCTGCGGTTTCAAAATAATCTGCCATACAAGGCTTTTTCTTTGTTGTCTATGCCCTTGAATATTCTTTACAGTACAAATGTTAGCTCTTCGAGATGTAATCAAGAAAATGCGAAAAAAGCACATAAGCGAGGAGAAGGGCTACGCCCCTTGCATCTGTTGGTTCTTCTAATCCCAAGATCAACGAAAGAAAATAGAGATAGAGCAGGAACAAAGTATCGGAATCGGAAAGGATCGCTAGGTGGAAATATAATACAAGCGTGATGTACGTAAAATTCATTACTCACTACAGGAACTCCGATGTTAGACATGAATCGAAGAAATGGGGGTATGGGTCATGATGAGGCAAAAGTGAGTGGGAGATGTGTCTGCGATTGGTTCAGTCAAGTCCTTGCCTTGCCCCTCAGGACCTACTCGCACTAAGTCGCGCGCGATTTCACCATACTTGCCCGTGCAAATCTGAATGTGAGTGCGGATGAGTTGGCGCCGGAAGGCGGGAGGAATTCGTCCCATTTTGCCTCATCATGACCCACACTCAAGAAATGGGAGTGGTTAGAAAATGAGGAAGATAAGGAGCGCACTTTCGCCCTGAGGCAGTTTAGGATGTCAAAGATAGAACAGCCTGAACATATGTAATGGGAGGCAGACAGAATGCGTTATAGTAGTGTGGCACAAAGGAGCCACTTATCGATAGATGAAGAGGAATAAAAGAGAACTGTGACCACTCGAGGCGGTGGCAGATGTGAAAGACTAAGATGCGTTTTTGACTATAGTGGCTGTATGTAGATCGAGCATATGATCGGCCAATCGTGACCGCCACCTTACGGTCTCGGTTGTGATGTCCCGGTTGCCAGCCGTGGAGAGGTCGCCTTCAGCGACAATGTTACTTGAAAGGTTAGTCTGATGGCAAGAAAACTTCGTTCTCGGCTCCAAAAGATTCAGCGTAAGAGGTGAGGGCGCGAGCGAAGAGGTACTACTCTTATCTCATTGCTCCCTTAGAACATGGAACGGAATTTTCTTTCTATCAGACCGATCTCTACAGTAGCATATCGCCATATTGCAACTTACGTAATTATGTAATACAGTGGGTCTTTCAAGAAAAAAAAGCAGAGCAAAAACAACCTGGTCTCAGACAGGGGTTTGAATGTTATTGCAATTTAAGCAGAAACCAAAACACAAAAAATACTCGGCTCTAGCTGGAATTTATATTGCATATGAAAGGCGACTTTTCTCCGGGTCGGGATGAACGGGAATCGGTCAAGAAGGAGTGGCAAGAATTTGCAATGATTGAGGTAAATTTCACATTTTTTGTTTTAATCCGGAACTCCCTATCTTATATTGCTGTTACCGAAGCAAATGAAGAAGGTGTTAACGTAATAGACGGAACCTCAAGTACAGCAGCTGCTGATTGAGTCAGATCAGGCCGTAGCATCAAAGAGCTGACTCACATAAAAGGGGACTCACTGTCATGTTTCAAGAGACGAAAATGCTTGGGAAGGTGGCAATCACTTTATCGGCGGCGGTTATATCAGAAGGCATGGAAAAACCTAGCTGTGCTTAAAACAACAAGACAGTTTACGCACAAATCACAAGTTTAGTTGACACTGAGGTTGAAACTTTAGTTAACACTGAGGGTTGACTTCTTCTTGCAATATCCTCATTTCTTCTTCTTGTTATGAGATATTCACACTGTGTATACTTCTACTCTGGTAATCTTATCACAATGAAGCAAGTGAATTGTGAATTCAGTCTACCTAAATCGCCGACATGTTGTGATGATGCTGTCCCCTTATCACCTTGTAATGCATCTTGTCGTCGAAACTTCTTAGTCTTTATTGTTCTTTTTTACAAGGTGAAGTTACTCTGTTCTATTTGCGGATATCTTTGACGCTACAAATGAGAATTTGAGATGTGTCCGGTCGAGACATTGGACATTGCTTTCTATGAGCTTGACGTGCCGAGCAACATCCAGAAACAGGGCCATAGGCGGCTACCAGAAATTATCGCGATTAATTTTCACGTTCTTATATTCGCATTGGAAATATTAGGGTAATTCATAAGTTTCAAGGATTTTTCCTTTCAATTTTGCTGGAATTTTTCGATGCGTTAATGCTGCTTATTATTTTCTTGACGCAGTTGGATGTTTGACTAGTTACGCATCTTTGATGGAGCACAAGAACACTAATAGTGAAGAAATAGAATGTTTATTATATTAACACAAACCGACACAATTCGAAAAAAAAACAATACCATATGATGAAGTTTTGGAAAGAACCAAAAAACATAGACACACACTATCTGAGTAATAGGAGGTGAGTGGAAAGCAATTATGGGCATCAACAATGAGTGAAAAGGAAGAAAATGAAGGGGAACAGATCGTAACATTGTAATACGGGTCAAAATGTATAGATAAAAGGATAACATAAAAGACTGCCAAATGACATGATCGTCCAATCAGCTGGCATTTTTTTTTGCGCAATAGGGAAGTCTTTAGAGCTCAGTGTTTGTATGAAATTTCGTGGAACTTGCTGATTAGTGATCCCATTGATCACAATACAATCTGTCGTCAAAAGTTCGCACTGGTGCTTATACTGCAAAAATGACAACACAGGATAGGTCACGATTTAGTCAAGACCTAGGACGCAGAAACGTCTGTGGGTACGGCCTTCAAAACAAAGGAGGATCACATATCCATTGTAATAATAGTCACAGAGTGGTTATTCAGCAAGAGGAAAATAATCGTTTCTCTTGATGCCCATATTTTTTGAGCTTTTTGGGCGCTAATATATGCTCGATTGAAATTAAATGTACAGATCCAAGGAACTTATCACAAGCTTTGTACAAGCTCTAATGAGATGTAAATTCGAACTCGAATTTCCTTCTATCGTAGAAAAGGCATGATAAGTAGAGTGGCCACGCTGCTTTTGTGTTATCGAGAGCATGCCAAGAAAGTCTATATTTCCTATGCTTAGAGCTTCTTGTCCTCCACATCAGAAATGGTTTCAGGCATTGGTTTGTTCACGGTTTCCGGTAAAAATACTGCCGTCAGGATAGCCGAAACGAATGAAAGTGTTGAGAATGGAATCACCATAGATAGCTTCCCAAAGTTATCGACCTGAAACAAAGAAATGCTCACTCCTTAAACTGAAGAAAAAGGAACAAAGAAATTTCACGAGGAGGCTTTTTTATTCAAAAGCATAAAAGTGTGAATTTTCTATTCCGAGTGTCGCTCCCTTCTTTATCATGGCAAAGCTGCGTAGTCACCCAAAAGATAAATTTATAGTTGAATGACCAATGTTTTCTTTTCATCTTGCTATATTACGGATCGCAACAAAATTGGTGTACAGTTGTTGTTCACTCATTAGGTTGATTCATAAGTTCCGTCCCTGTGAAAATTTCCACTACAAAATTAAATACTTGTCGCATAGAGTCTCAGTGTTTTGCCATTTCTATTTAGAACTTATTCTATTCCTAATTTCATGTTCTTCTAGAAACGCAAGCGGCAACTCATTCTAAATACACGTTTGCATCAGTCGCGCGACTACATGATGAACGATAGGTTGAAGCGCACTCCGAAAGCAGCACCAACGCATGCGGAACACTCGTATTTTGGTCTCTTCGCAAATTTCGCACATAGCTGTCATTTTCGCTGTACATTTCACATTTAACGGACTTTATAATAAATCTTGAAACGAACGAGTCCATGTGAAGTTCAATAGAAATTGTGTTGAGGATAATTTGTAAGCTACTACACGTTGGTTGATAATGGACATTTCAAATTAACAGCGGTACGGTCCGATGATTCAGCTTCGGTTAGCTTGCCAACTCCACAACGCTTAGAATTGTTCATGTTGAACTTGTATTTGGGAACTAGCTTTGTGAGCAGACAAAGGAAGAAAAACAGGCAAAGAAAGCTATGCCTTAGGAACGTTCGAGAACAGTTAACGAGAAATTGTCTTGAGGGGGATTTGTAAGCTACTAGACGTTGGTGACCTTGTCTTTCTAAAGTCATTCTACTCTTGTCGTTCAGCTGGAGTTCATTCAGCTGAATAGAACGCTTAAAAATACCCACCAGCCAGAGAGCCATATAGGAAGAGATTACAGCGCCAAGTCGCGACATCGTTGAACAGCATCCCACGGCTGTGGTGCGGATTACAGTTGGAAACAACTCAGCTGTATGAGTGTATACAGCGATGAATGATGCAGTGACTGCCCCCTTGGTGATCATGATTTGTAGCATTCCCCAGTAAAACGCCACTGAAATGTATCATGTTTGAAAAATGAGAAGGAAAGAATTTTTGCATTGTTTGAAATATAGATCACTGCATAAGGCAGATATGCATTTAACGCCTCTGAAATGCACTGACAAAATCGAGTGTGTGGCGCATCCCACAAACAGGATTGATTAACGCCGACTACTTTATACTTCTATACACTTCCATGCGATTACACCTTAACACGCATGGGCATATCGGGCGACGTTTCGAGCAACACTCGCTATGTAAGGATCTATCTTCTATTCTAGTGGAAACAGAAAGAAAGCAAAACCATTTGCGATGTGCAAGCACAAGGACGACGAATGTATGTAGGACAAACTGTCCAATTCGAGGCGCTAGGGTGAGAACCAGTGCTGGCGATACTTTCGTTATGTCTCATGAAATTTACAGCAGCAGTAACAACGAACGTTGTTACTGCTGCTGTAAATCTAGAGGCATCAAAGAATTTTGCAAGGGGAAATTATGGCCCTTGCGTTGACGACTCCTTCACATTAAAATAGTGTGAATATGTAGAAAACTCGGAGGAAACATCTGCTTTTGTCAAGTCGTTCAAATACAGCAACTTCGTCAATACTACGACGAATGTGAAGATCAAGGGACTATTAAACAATACAACTGGAACAGAGAAAAAAGATTATCGTAACTTGATCAAAAACAGCTTATCATGGAGTCTCTTCTTTTCCATACATATTTCAATCTGACTATTTGTCGTATCGAAAGGAATTTTGACGAAGCTTTGGGATGTTAACGGTGAAATATGATAATGGTAAAATCATTTTCTGGTTGGATCTGATCTATTCTGTGTCCACTGTCACTTATGAAACTTCAGTATCTAACCTCAGAAGCTTCTGAAGGCTTACCGTTGTCGCCGATCAGCCAGTTCAAAAGGAGGCACACTCCGGCTATCAAGAAGCATATAGCGACGATTATCCGTCGACCGACGGGATCAATGAGGAAGAACACAAAAGCGCAGCCTACAATTTCTACAGAGGCACTAAGAGCGAAATTAATGTACAAATCACCGCCACCGATATCGCTTTTCATCGTCAGTCCATAGTACATCATTGCGTTGACAAACCTACAACTTATGAACGTTATCTTAGGCTTTCTTTTCTTTGCTTTCAATAAATTTTCAAAGACTTTTGAACTTACCACACAAAGAAGCACACAAGTGTTCTTTTCCGTATTTCTGGGGTACGGAATAAGTCGATCAAGCCAGCCGACGTATGTTTGCTAACTTGACTCGTCACTAGCTCTTCCCACCTTGAAAAATTAGCGACAGCTCTCTCTGCAGTTTAGTTACGGCAATATAGATAACAGTGTGGACCATTGCTGACCATCTTTCTGGGATGGCTGATCCATTTAGTCGAGCCGCTCTCTTCAAAATGAGGTCTGCTTCTTTATACCGTTCCTTGACCACAAGCCATCGAGTGCTTTCCGGAACAATCCTGCAATTAGCAGATCTTCCTTCCCCATATCCTATTAGGTTGGTGCAAAAGTTCAAAGGCAGTTTCTGCTAGTTCATCGCCAGAACTTGTTCAGCTCTTTTCGGTTGTGTTATCCTGCAAAGAATCTCATGTTCACTACTAGTCTCAAACAACTGCCATTCATTGCATTTCTGCTCACGCAATAACACAGGGCGATCCGCCGGGCAAGTCGGCCCGACCTGGGCACCCTACTGCCTAATTTGTGGGCGTGGCAAATACCGGGCGACCCGAGAGAATTAAATGAACCGCTGGGCGACCCGAGAGACAATCAACAGATTACATCAGTGGTGTACATCTTTAGAGGGTATCTTGTTCGAATTGGAAGTAGCTAGCAGGTTCTCAAAAACTGCAAGTGGAAATAAGACCTTGCACTGTCACATCTGACTCTTCGGAGACATGCTAGTGTTTTTCGTTTTGTCGGAAATGCTTATCGTTCGTCGGTTCGGAAAAATAGGCGTAACCCTACCCCAGAACTTGAACATCGGACATCATTGTCTTCGGAGGTGTTTAAATTTGCAATCAGATTTGAGCACTCACCACCAATAAGAAAGTAGGATTAACGAAGGTCCCACAATAGCCGCGTGAAGGATACGATAATCATCAATCAAATATGCCATCCCGTCGAGGATCAGCTGAATTATTTCTTCTGATCCCCTATTTAATATTTGCTAGTAAGAATGCCGAGCCTTGACCGACCATACCTCTCCTATTGCGACGGCGGTTGCGGTTCCGACTGCAACGATCCTTCTATAGTGAGCACCAACCACTTCCGTTCCGAGGACAATAGCTATCGCGTAGACCCCCGGGTGGGATAGTCCTGTTCCAGCCCTCGAAGTCAATTCATTAATAAAAATTCAGGATCTTATTCTTAGAGAACAGAAAGGGTAGTTAATTTTACTTTAAGATAGCGAAGAGCCACCAGGTTGGTGCCACGATCAACAATGCACCACATATTATTTGAATAATAATAGCGATGAATAGTACTCTTTTCCTCCCTATTCTGAAAAAGAAAAAACGCTAATGCAATCTAAAAAATTGCGAAGTCTTCGAATTACTTGTGCTACTTACTTGTCACTCATGATACCACAGAAGAATGAACCAATCATGTGGCCGACGTAATACAGCGATTGAACAGTTCCTTTAATCCACGACCTACTGCCGTATATGTTCCACTAAATAAAAATGAGGATATCTTGATTTAGCGCAAGTTAATGGTACGCAGATCTTTTCATGTATTCATTAATGAACGTACTCTATCAGAGGCCGAATATCCTACAGTTGTACACGTGTAGTTTTCTGTGGTGTTTGTACACCTGTAAAGCAAATTGTTTCGTTTTAACACTCATATTGCTTATTGCAGGGTTGCTTGTTTCAACATGGTATGGGAAATAACTTAGTGCTTGCTCAATTATTTCTTCCCCGCTGAGTCATGCTATAGCCTGCTCCTTCATGCAGCTAATAGAGTCAGGTTTGAAGGATTCCGAGACGAGACAGGACTCGCAGGGTGCTTTCGCTTTGCAACTGTTAGTCTCAAGATTTATTTGGAAAAAATAAGATACAAGTTATTGTCGAAATTCCTTCATGCGAACTCCACAAAATCTTCTCGAAGCGCTACTACTCAGATGATTCCTAAAACAACGTCATTCCAATATAGCCTCCAATTTCGAACGAATACAGATTTCGAGAAACACTGGGGGCGGGAAGGAAGACGGTTACTCCAATAATAGCCCTCAATAATAGCCTATTTAGGCACGGTTTCGCCTCCAGGATTTTCTATAGGTGAGAACTATGTAGCAGCCAAGGAATAAATGTGATCTGGAGAATACTAAATAGATCAGAAAGTGGAGTTTTGAATTTGCTCTATGCTTTTTATTTGTTACGGAACACGTCGAGCGGGTTTCGTAACGAGGTGCATGATAGTTGAATTTCGTAATGAGGGCAGGGTCTAGTACGCTAGAGCGCGAGGAGAGACATAATCTTTAAACTGAGGTGGTGTGACAGTTTCGTGAGGGTGCTGTTGGTTCTGCATGTGGACTTTGGTATGGGGGCGGGGCCCTATGATCTCCAAATAAGGGGCGTGATCGAGGATCACGGATATCCATCCTCATCCTGGCTCATCGACTCCTGAGCGCTGGTCGTATTCACTATGTCTAACCACCGTCTTTATGTAAAAATTCCACCGTCTCCATGTAAAAATTCAAAACGGATGTTTCACCGTAAGGTACTGGAGATGAAATGCTACAAAATGGCCGCGCAGCTCCATGAATAGTCCTTGTTATGGGCCAACTTTCACTTTCGAAACGTGGACTTGGTTATCACATCTAAACAACTTCTGAACCAGCCGCACTCTCTTCTGTTATCGTATTAGAAACTGTGCATTGTTCCTGTTTTCTTCAAAAGATGCGAGCAGAATAACTGCATTTAGTAGCATGAAAACTCGAAAACTTATACAATAACGTATGGACCATGCTGTAGAGAAAGTTATAAATATTAAGTTGTCGGAAAAGTAACTGGAAAAATCGAGAACCGAGTTTTCTGACAAATATGGCCTATCTCGGCATATTAGCACTCACGGTTTCATTGCGGTTTCAGAGGCACTCACTCTAGCTTAGGGGGAGAAGTGAGTTTCAGACCGTTTTTATTTCAACGATGTGTAAATCATCAGATATGTTGGATAAATTCAGATATGTTGGATAAATATGTTTCAAAATGACAACATTTTCCCTCACTTCGTTTTTGCTGGAAGGGCTGCAAATGTCCAGCTCATCACGTGCATTGCAATGAAAACACTTGGCAGACATACTAACATGAGCTGTATGAATTGATACCTGAAGATAACATGCAGTTAGTTCTCTTATCTTAGCCAAATAAGGTTTGCATTTTAAGTCTACGAGATAAAGTTTTTACTCTCAGTTTACTTTACCATCCGAAATGTCCAAGATGATGCACCAGGAACTCATCAAAAGAAATTTTGTTCGGTTCTTCGGCGATTTGAACAGAATTATTTTCCAGAGTATCCGTTCGTTTCGGTGCAACTCGATTACTCCGGATACTACCCGTCATTCTGAAATCACGCACGAACAGGAGATGAAGACATTGCTGTGGATTCTTTGATGACGAGCTGTTAAGTCATATAAAAAAGCGAATTGATTGCATGAGTCTTCAATGAAAAGGAATATAACTGATAAAGGGGTTTTTTCTCGTTCGACCTTAAAGTGTTTGCAATTTCAACGCTATTTTGAGGCTGTGATGTCTACCATGAGAAAAGTGCCGGCGACTATATTTTTTGGGTGATGCTACTCATTCTTTGCTACTTGAAAGATGACCCGGCATGTGCACTAAATCAAATGAAGAAGCTTAATAGCGCCCATTCGAACAGTGTTTTCGTCATCATTAGCCCTAAATCGCTCTCAATATGCATGCGCACTTGAACAAATACACAAATGCTCTGGACAACTCTCCATGCACCGCTTTACAAGAGGAATGTATTTGTCATCCATATATATATATATATATATATATATATATATATATATACATACATATATATATATTTTTTTTATTTTATTTATTTCTGGTCAGCATTAACAGACAGAACATGGTGCAGGAGAGAGGCTTTCATGATATACTGACTGACTCGGCCCATAATTGAACGTCCTTAATTTAACTGTTGGTGACAATGGATCGTTATCGCTGGGAAACGTCGCTCCTTGAGGCCACACGCCTGAGCACGCAACTGTCCAAGCGCATACCGGGGCGGGTTCGGTGAAACCTCTTTGATCTAGTACGAACCCCAGGCGATTGCTTAGGGGGATTAATCCGCACGCCTAAGCACGCAACTGCACAATAACATTCCGGGGCGGGTTCTGTGGAACCTTTTGATCTAGTACGAACCCCAGGCGATTGCTTAGGGGAATACTCCCGAGGCGACTTTCCTAATGCGGTTTTTATTAGAAGAAGCGTTAGAAATCAACGCAGTAACTGGTTCAGTTTAAGTTGACTCCACCAATAACTAGTGGAGAAGTGGAAAAAAATGTGGGCTGAGTCCGAAGAAGCATGGGTACGAGAATACTGAATAACAATGAATCCAAATGAGAGAAATAGAAAAAAAAGCAAATAGAAACAGCAATTGTGATTTATTTCATTTGGGAAATGCATGTTCACTTTCACAGCAGAGCTGATGTCCTTATGTTCTCTTCGCTGCCTTCCAGGCAATCCGTCAGGTGTTTCTGAAACGTACAAGAATGCCTCCACCTAAAAAAAAGCTGAATCTAACTTGTTCCACAGGGGGATAACTCTGGCCAGAAACGATCCTTGATGAGAACGACTGTTCGGTTTCTCAGATCGCAATCTGTAATCGTGTCCTCTCGTTACTCCCACTAATGGTGACATTTCAAAGATATATATATATATATATATATATATATATATATAT
>JARK01001485.1:324523-379225 GCA_000688135.1 Ancylostoma ceylanicum | reverse complement strand
TATATATATATATATGAGAGGGGCGATAAAATCAGTGTAACGCAATGTTAAATTGTTCCTCCTATTGTGAAATTATTCCAGGACGAAGCGAAGCGAACGAAGCGCTGTGGGACACAAAAGGACGAGCACTGACTTTCAGCAGTAGCATTGCTCGCAGACACCTGATGCAGACTTTAGAAGGGACATTGTGAAGGCAGCGGGAGCAAAAAGACAAAAGATAAGCACCGAAAAATTGCATTACGCAAGAGTGTTGGGCATTATATACATAAGCTTGTCCAATATCTGCTGTAGTCTCATTCCTTAGTCAACATCTCAATTTTCTCAACTTTTCCGATGAACAAATGGAATTATCTGATTTAGGGGTGCAGGTCGTAAATCATCTATGACACCAAAAACGTTGCGAGAGTTATGTCCCAAGGTACCCTACTGACTGGCGAAGGATTCGTAAACTTATATAACATTGTTCAGGCTTTTCCCCAAATCAATGGAGTGAAAGAACGTTAAAACAATTCGATGGCTACATTGGAATCCCATTTATCCACTTTTTTCAGAGATTTTGGAAAGATTTCATTGAGTGTCGCAAAACAGTACAAGTTCACAGATTTTCGTGGTTGATCGACGAGCGCTGAACTTCATTTGCGCATCGTCTTGGAAGAGAAGATATCGTATTGCTATCGATTCTGGTTAACAGCGTCAAGATGACCCTCGAGTAGGACTCAGAATTTGTTCGTAAAATGAAGGTGTTGCCTAGAGTGGTGGAGGAAGAAATCCTACTATGCGAATGGGTAACTCTTCTGTAGTCGAAATCTCAATCCGATGGATGACATTATGGAGTCCAGAATTTATTGTGCAACCGGAACAGGGATGTAAACCATTGTAGATACAAATTCTATGACTAAATGTGAACAACAAGCTTTGAAAGCTCAGGTTAGAATGAAGAAGCAAAGACATTGCTTGAAGGCAGTACTGTCGAAATCCTCGACTCAGAGCAGAAGTGCGTGTGGTAAAATACACATTCAGCACATCACAAATGTTGAACGGACACGAACAATGATGAAACTGGAACTGCAATTACGACTGGTTGTCTCGTGCTTTGTAGAATTTGCCGCACCAGACAGCTATTGCAGCGGTGTACGGAATGCGTACCATTAATAAGAATTTCGTGGCGGGACCCGCGCGCACTCTATAACGGAGCACTCGCCCACGCTTTCAACACCGGAAAAACAGCGCCTCCATTTTCGGCATTTCTCGCCTCTGTCACACAACCACTGCCTGTGATGATTCCCAAAAACCCGGAAATTCGGGAAAGCCACCAACACCAGAACTTCCGTGAGTGTTATATAACGGAAGTCTATATTATTAAATCTGTACAGGGTGCTCTAAAAAATCTACTCATCTCCCCAATCATCACATGTATAAGACGCAACCGTAAGCGTTTGAGCCGTAACCGACCGTTGACGAAATACGCTTCCCAATCACGACTAGAGACTGCCGCGCACCGCCGTCTCGTTCTCTCTATCTCTAATCCCTTACAGTTCTTAGTGCTGCCTCCACCAACCTCCTCCTTTCTATGCCTGTGCCACTTGCGACAGGCGCAGTGCAGCTGAGGGGCGTATCCCATGTAAGGAAAAGACTACTTGATTGGCTATGCAGCCACCTTTTGCGTAGACTGTCTAGTGGTTGAGAACGATTCTAAAGGGATCCAATTTTTGTGAGTAACCGATTAATTGTTAATCTTTTGATGACTTCCATAAAAACAATAATTAGTCTTATAGAAAACCGATGGGAGAAAATAGAGCGTCAATTATCTGATGGCATGCTTTAAAGTTACCAAATTACCTCCACTTTTTTTTCAGATAAGACTGATTCAACAAAAACTATAGAGCTCGATTCCTTTCGAGACTCACATGACATGCGGAAAGTAAGCTTTCATTCGCTTTGGGATGAATTGGAGGCCCGTAAGGAGAGGTGCTTCAATGGTTGGTTCAAATTCATCATTTTATTGTATTGTTTCAAAGTGCTGCAGTGCATATATGGAAACATCAGTGCATATATAGAAAGCATTACCCTAAACCAGAAGCAATCTAGCGAGTAGAAACTGCTCAGTGGATTAGAGAATGCTGAAGAATTCAATCTTATCCACGAGAAGAAATCGCAATGTCATGTACGATAATGAGAAAGTGCTTCCAAAAGTGCCAGAAACGTTTTTAGTTGCAGTCATATCAGAAAGGCTTGGGGAGAAAAAATCTAGCGATGCTAGAGACAGCGAGATAGTTTACGCACAAATCACAAAGCTTTAGTTAACACTGAGGAGTATTCAATTATTCCTTTTTTGCTCACGTCATACTCACACTATAACTTTAAATTGGTCGTATTACACAGTTTGCGGAAGCAGTCGAATTTATTGGATACAGCCTATCCAAACTTTTAGTTCCTCTAAAGCTTCTGCTCCATTTCTCATGCCGTGCATCCTATCCAATGATTTTCTCTTATTTTGCTTTTTATGGCTGAATTTGCTTTATTTTGGAGACGTTGTTGACGTTTCAAATTAGTCGTTTTCAGGTAGTTGGAAATGGGGTCGTTAGCTAAATTTGCTTTGTTGCATTGACTACAGCCATGTAAATTCCATTATGAAGCTTGAAAAACTTAGCCACTACTTTCGACTTTTGCGATGAGCGTCCCTTCTGAAGGTCCCCGTTCCAATCCGTCAGAAATGGGCATTCTGCTAGTAGCAATACGTAGTGATTGGAGGTGTGCACGGTTATATACGTCACTTCACATGGTACTGCCATTTTCCGGCTGATGTTCGCATTTTTTCTGTAATAAATTCCCCGCAGCAAAAGTAATCAGGGCCAAGCGTGGTGATGAAAAAGGCCGACCTTCATAAGATGGCACCGAAAGAGTCTGGGAGGATGAAGCGATGACTTTGTATTGGGAGGATGAAACGATGACTTTGTATTACATTAGATTTCTCCTCTCCCCTAGAGTCACTGTAAAGGACACGTACAATTTGATTTTTCTGCAATTACAGATGAAGTGGAATGGGAGGCATATCCCACAGACGGGCCGGCCAATCAAACGAGTTATACTTAAGTTAATACCATCTGCGAAATTGAAGCGCTGATGTGTTAAACGCATGCCTCTCAGAGGCTGTTAAAATGGCAGATGCGCATTCAAAACCCTGTAAGGCTCGGAGCCAAAGTCGAATGCGTGACGCTTCCCAGATAATTGAGCACATCGATCACTTTATTATCCATCACCTCATAATGTGTATGCAAAGCTCCGCCTTTGTTTCTTGGGGTACGAATGAAATTCGACTTCTGGCAGCGTGTTTTTGCAGCTCTCCACATCGAATATGGTCTCAGGTATTGGTCTACTCATAGTTTCCGGTAGGATTGCAGTCGTCAGAATTGCTGCTGTCAGAGCAAGTAGAGAGAATGGAATCACCATAGATAGCTTCCCGTAGGCATCAACCTGAAACGAAGGAAAATTTACTCATGAAACTGAAAAGACAAAAAATATCCAAGACAGGGTTCTTTCAAAAGCACACCATTGTGATCAGCACACAAAATAGCCCTGATCACCTTTTCCAGAATACGGTTGCATACGCAAATTTTGAGTATTCTGTAGGGGCATTGAGAAGTTCTGTCCACAACCTGGTTGAGGAGATGATGAAGGGTGAAGCTCCTTCTGCTAGCTTGGAAATCGGGAATGTGTATCGCCGGAAAACTGGGCATCAAGCGAAAAATATCTGATGAATTTCTAAGTAAATTGAACAAAAATTGTTCAAGCTTCTTTTTGACGATCAAGGCAAGGCGAGAGCATTATAAAAAACCAGACTAAATGTTGATTAATTCAGTTCCGATATAGTGCTCAGAAATGAATACTTTTCCTATGAATCATTTAACTAACTACTAGTACAAAATATATTTACAACAGTGATGTATATGTCGTTGGTTTCCTTCCTCATCACGTGCTGTTTGTCATGCGTTCGGTCTCTCCCGCAAGCGGAATTTTGCAAACATGCTTGAGAGACAAATGGTGGTTATATTCTGCTTATAAGTCGGTGAACTTGGGGAGCATAACTTTCTCTATAACCGTCAGTTAAGCCGCCTTTCTACGGCCCTTTATAATTGTAAAAAATTTCACGAACAAATGTCATCCAATTGTAAATAAACATATTGTTGAATTTTCTGAGAAAAAAAAAAACTTGAAAATGATTAGTACCAGCCACAGTGCCAAATAGGACGAGGCAATAGATCCTATACGTGCAAATGTGGAACAACATCCAACGGCGGTGTTACGAATTACAGTTGGAAACAGCTCGGACGTGTAGGTGTACAAAGCGGTGTATGAGACAGTCACAGCACCTTTGGTGATCGCAATTTGTAACATTCCCCAGCCAAATGGTACTGAAATGAGTGGTTTATAATCTAAGATGGACGAGTTTGGTTTCAGGTATTTTTAAGCATACAGTGTAAGAGACGACGGGGCCGTTAACGCGGTCAGGAATCTAGAGGCGGCGAGGCTATGGCTTTGTTTTAAATGAAACTAACAAAGATGCTCACTGAAAGGAAAGGCTGTGTGACTGAGGATGGTGAAGTGGTGGGAAGGATTGTAAATATTTAAAAGGTGGAACCAAATATAACGACAAGAGCGTTCCGAATTGGTTTGTACTGCTAAGGCCATGGGGCCGCCTCTTGATCTCCTATCCGCTTCATCGACCCCATCGTTTTAGAAGGGCTGTACTAGTACCGTTGTCTCCAATGATCCAGTTCAAAACAAGGCATAATCCAGCAATTGATAAACTGATTGCAACAATCCAACGCCTTCCGATTCGGTCAATAAGCAAGAAGACCACAAAAATAGCTGGAATCTCGACAGCGGCACTGATAGCGAAATTGATGTACAAGCTGCCACCGCCCAGATTGCTCTTCATAGTCAAGCCATAGTACATCATACTATTGACGGGCCTTCAATGTATTGGATTCTTGAGTGTGTTGATCTCGTGCATTTATGGCAGACTCACCATAGAAAGAAACAGACAAGTGTCCTACTCCTCATTCTTGGAGTCCGAATGAGGTCGAATAGTCGAGTAGACGTGCATGTACTGTTGCGATCTATTTCCAGTTGTTCCCACCTTTAAAGGAGCAGTTCTGTCACCTCCAACGTCAACGGATTGTTTGTACTGAGGTGACACTCACCATCTATCCGGTATACTTTTTCTATTTAATCGAGCTGCCTTATGCAGAATGCTACTGGCTTCTTCATAGCGGTCTTTAGCCACAAGCCATCGTATGCTTTCCGGCACCAACCTTATGAAGATGTTGCATTTCTCACATGATGATAGTTCAACAGTGCCTTACCACCAGTATGAAAGGAAAACTAGTGAAGGAAGTACTATGGCCGCATGAAGAATCCGATAGTCCACTATCAAACTAGCCATTCCAACGAGAATGAGCTAAATCTATTGAATATTCTGCTCTCCTAGCTCCATCGTTAGAGTGCTATCAATATTATGAAAGAAGATAGATTTCTTACCTCTCCTATTGCCCCAAAGGTGGCTCCTCCAACTGAAGCCAGCTTTCTATACTTTGTTCCAAGAAGTTCGGTTCCTAATACAATACACACTGTATAGATTCCTGGATGAGAAAAGCCAGTTCCACATCTGTAATTGAACAATTGTTATAACCGTTTTCAAGCAGCCACCATTTTGGAAGCGTGAAGACTCAAGATGATAAATTACTTCAAAGCGGCAAAAATCCACCAGGTTGGTGCTACCGTTAATAATATACCGCACGATATTTGCGTCAAGATGGCGATATAGAACACCTTTTTCCTACCTATCCTGAAAAAAAAAACGATTAGCTGGCACCTGCTTTCCATTTTCAGATCCATCATACTCACTTATCACTCATAATTCCGCAGAATAGCGAACCAGTCATTTGGCCAATATAGTACAGAGACTGTATAGTAGCCTTTATCCATGATCTGTCGCCTTGCAAGTTCCACTAAATGTGAAAGGCTTCCGTAATTCTTCTTACCTTTCTTTGGTTCTATTATCGTACTGCTTTCGTGACGATAACACATACTCTGTCGACTGCTGAATATCCGACCTTTGTGCAATTTTCCGATGTTGTTTCATTGGCACATCTGCAAAACCACACGGTTCCTTAATCTTAATCCTATATATCTTTTCAAAGTCTAACAAATATCGGACGTGAGAACGTCTGAGAACTTCTTTGTTTCTCTGTAGAGTATTCGCTCTTACACCATTTCTGAAGGAAAGGCCACGAACGTCCAGCTCATAACATGCATAGAGACGAATATGCTCGGTAAACATACAAGGAAGAACTGCAGCAATTGATATCTGAAAGGCCCTGAACTCAACTCCTCTTTTTTGCAGAAGAGCACAGCATTGATTTACCTTCCAAAGTTGCCGAGCTGCTTTACAAGGAACTTATCAAGCGAGATTTTCTGTGGTATTTCAGCGAAGTGAACGGACTTTCTTTTTAACTGGATTTTCTTTGGTGCAACGCTATCGGTGCTCATTCTGTTTATCAAATAGAAGTCATGAATAGAGAAGATATCGAAAACTCTGTTGAGTATATGGTAGTTGTGGTGTGATGTGCTATTCAAATCAATAGAAATGTAAGAGGACGTCGTGGAGTCTTCATTGAAATGGAATGTCGTTGATAAAGAGTAGAAAGACTGTTTCTGAAAAAGAGGAGCCCGAACAAAGAAACTCACATGAGTGCTGTTCGTAAGCAGGAAGGGTTTCCACCTTATCAATTAGGTGCATAAATCAAGCTGGTCGGAAAAGCTTCACTCTCAATTTTCCGGTCGGTAATTGCCATTATACAAAGGATTCTGCAGGAAGGATTTTCCTCTGGATATATGTTTTACATCTTGAAGTCCCTTGGACATTTATCTATAAATAATTCACGAGATTGTGCAAGCAGCGTCTAGTCTTCGCATATGACAACATCCGACTTCGTGATAATGTAATAATAATGCTTTTTATGCTTATGCTTTGTGCTCTAATAATAATGCTTTTTATTATTTTCGCTTTAGAATGTGGTCGTAATTGCTTTTTCAAAATGACTTTTACCTGTCCACGAATAAAGCCCACAAGTCCCGGATGATAACTGTGCTGATGAAGCTCTTTCTATACAACGCAGACACACAAAACTGTCCAATTTTTCAAATTGTCTGGCTATAGAATACAACAAAAGAGAGTTCAGGGAGGAACTCGACCAGTCAAGTTACTGGAGATCACAGCGAACAAAGTTCCCTATATGGGTAATCTAATAAACTTGGGAGTAGGAGCAGATGCACTATACCTCTTCGCATGTCCTCGTACGCCAGCACCATGTTTTCTTGAGCAACTCTTCTCCTCTCCGTACCAAATGCATTGATGGAGTTCGACACGTATGACCATTGTTCAACATCTGAAAAACACCTCATCTTCACAAAATCGGAGCAGGAAAAATCAGACGTATAGAACAATCAAACCAGAACGAGGGCAGGCTTAAGAAAATGTACAGGAAATGAAAATGTAAAATGTACAATGAAAAAAATGAAAATGTAAAATGTACAAAAAAATGTACGTCAAAATTATTGAAGCACCAAAATGAGTCTGTAGAAAAGGCAAGATGCGAAAATGTTCCAAATGTGCACATGCATAATAAAGCCCATGTCTTGGCGATCAGAATGAATGCACTCTTGTTCGCAGCAGGGTCCTTCCTCGCGGAAGAAATCGCGAAGACGACGAGGGAGAACATAGCCTTTGCGCCGCAACTAACTCTGGTCGATTTTGTTCCAGATCTTGAATAGAAGAGGATCTCGGAGTTTGGAGGAGTCTCTGTGGATGATAGCGCAGCTCTTGCTCTCTAAGAGCCCATGTGGGTTCCTCCAGTAGACTGAAATCCGCTTGACAAGGAAGCCAGTTCTGTGTCAGTTTGAATTCCTTCGATTGGATTTTTGAAACTAGGCCTGCACCACTTTCGTCCCTTGCACATGAGCCAAGCCCTGCCAAAGTATATATAGGTCCAACTTGGGATAAGAATTGAGTCCGGCACGGAAATATTTCCAAAAGACACTGTTTCAATGAGAAACAAGAAAATGAAAAATTTCTCTGTAGTAAAACATAGGTACATTTCCTTGGCAGGAAGACAGCTGGATTTGCGAACAAGAACAGAATTTCATGTGCATCTTGGAGATCAATACCTGCGCTATTTCCCCTAGGAATATCGAGTTCCTAAACGAAAACCTCTTTATGATACGAGACAAAAATGGGGGAACTTCAGTTGCGGCGCATCGGCAGTAATCTCCACTGGCGTCTTCGTGACTGCTTTCTTGAGAACGAAGTTCATTCCAAACAAGAGTTATTCGTTGTGTTCACTAAGACGTCTCTTCCATTTTGGATATGGATGCATTAGCCTTTTTTGGATGTTATCTCATTTACAGAATAATTTCGGTGCGTCAATATTTATGACGCACCCTGTATAGTTTACTTATTAAGGTTAACAGTCTAATCCTCGTCGTCAGCATCATTCAATGCTTTGGCGACGGTTCACCGTTGACATGAGCGATACATGAATCGAAACTGGAAAGAGATATTGGGTTGGGCAATAAGTTCGTGCGGTTTTTTTCACCCTAATTTTTTACTGGGAACCAAACTTTGTCCGATTGTGTGTCAGCAACCACTTCCATATCAATGATTTAAAGAGAAGCCATTACTGTTGGAACGGATACGTACCTCAGGGAGGTTAATTCCAGCCCAGGAGACGTCCCATCTTCTAGTTTTGGAGTTTGAAGAACAGTAAGACGTTTACGCGCCAAGTTTTGCTCTAGATGTGAAGAAGAACCACTAAGAAAGGTAAATTCCCGTAACATGTTGAACTGAGTTTGAATACGAGGTGACCCCTCACATTGAGAAGGCGCGTCGCCTTTGGGCAACTTCAACAAAAAGGGTATCCGACAAGCTAGAATAAAGAATAATTTCACTCATTCAACCTTTACAAGCCTGAAGCATCTCTTCACTTAGTTTTTTTTTGGCAATTGCCAGGGTCCAATTGAGAAGCTGCACCTGAGAGTCACGAATTGAAAAGAAACCGGGGAGCTGCTCCGTCTCTGCTAGTATTAGCAGCTGAAAGGAGCTGAAAGAGATCATTTGTTGTGACTCATGTTGTTCGTAAAAGGCAATACTTCTAATGCCTCTGAAAAAGTGCACGAACTCATTGCCCAATCCAATATTTTACACATACAGTGGCGGTCAAAAGTATTGCAACAAGTGGATTTTCGGAAACACTTCTATGAGGATAACGCTCGAAATCGAAAGGGCTGTGGAGTGTGCTGAAACCAAACACACTAAGCTTAGGTTAGAGTAGCTTGAAGAACAGGGCTGTCCTTCAAACTGCTGACAGAATGGGGTAGGAGACAGAAAAATCCTCAGAGGGTCCTTGCTAAATTGACCTCAAATAAGATGGTGAATGCCAGTCAGTGATCGGCGCACATACCTTTCCTAGTGGGTAAGAGCTGAATATGTTGCGAGGAACCCAATTCGTGGTGATACAACGACTGTGAGCGTAATTCTGTGAGATAATGTGGATAGTGGCTTTTGCAAAACCTTCTACCGATCAGGGGTTTCGAACCCGCAGCTATCTAATACTTGATGCTTTCAGACTGTGCCGACATACCTCTCCACTAATGACTCCACGAGAAACGGAATTTATGCGGCACTTATAACCCAAATGGTCAGTGAATCTCGTCCCGCATAACCTAACTTTGATACGTTAAGCCCAAACATACATTTCCGTGCCCATAAAATATGTGTGATTTTATCTGGGAACGCGTGAGGCTCAGCAGTCAAAATCACCAACCGGGGAATCGGTGCCATTGATGATCTCCGGTGGGAGGTCGTGGTGATCGGAACGGTAGAAAATCGATCCGCTGGATGTGCCCGGAATTGCGTCTTCACCGAAAAGGAGCCAGTATACGCCCGACTGGCTACAACGATGAACTCGAACCATGAGCAAAAAGTCCTCTCGAACACTTTTTCGCGAAACGATGAGGTCATCGTCTGCGTCTCACGCGCCGCATACTTTTTCGCTGTCATTGTCCTCGTGCTTTCATACTCACAGTAAGCTCGACGTCATGGCGACCTCACAGGTCGACTTCGAACTGTGAGTTCACCTGCAGGTAAGGTACCGGTTTCGTCCTAGTACTATATTTAAACATCACACTTAGAGGACCACATTTGAATCTAGAAAGCCTGCATTAGCTAATGCGGAGTTCCTTGTGAACTGGGAGTGAGGTGCCAGTTAACTTTCATCGTTAACTGACAGTTTCACTAGGTTTACTACCACCCCAGATGTTTTCCAGGTCGCATTTGAAACAGCAAAACAACCTGGTGCCTTAAAGGTAGCACCAGTCGAAATCCGGCTGCATTGTGCTTCGTATGGTACGCCGCACCAGGTAACGCTATAGCAGCGGCATAGGGCAGTGGTGTGCGAGATGTGCTCCAACGGTCAGGGGTGAGACGCGCGCACACCCTACAGCGGAGCACCCGTCCGCGCTTTCGACACAGGGAAACAGCTCCTTCATTTCGTGCGTCCTTTACGCGATCTCTCCACTGCCCATGAGGTTACCGTCCCTAAAAACCCAGAAAATTTGGGGGGGGGGGCTTTCAACACCAGGGTTTCTGTGAGTGGTTGAGAGACGCAGTGTACGCAGCTTATCCTCGGATTTCCCAACTAACCATGATGGAATGAAGAAATCTGCTTCAAATATGCATCCACAACGCTGCAGCCAATCTCACAACAGACGAGACCTTAGGCCTCCACCGTAGTCTGAGACTCACATACGGAGCCAGATGGTGATTTGATGAGCACCAGTTATTGATGAATAGAAGTATCATCGGCGATTCGGTGATCCATATTGTACTCATTTTTATAACTCATAGTAAACCTCCCATGAATGGGGCGGGACTGACCCGTCCGTCTAGTGCTCGAGATAGTATTCACTAGTCAGAACGATATTGTAAGCCGCACAAGGCACTCACTCTTCTTACACATTTCTCCCTACTCTCTCTGTACAGTAATAAATCTATTATCCACTGAACCACCGCAATAATTGCACACAAGGACTAAACAAGTCCAAGAGTCTAAGGCGCCACCATCCTCCCCATAAGTCGCCACAAGAAGGGGGACGTCTTATTTTCTTGTTACAAGGCCTCTGAAAGATTATTCTACTATAACTTCGTCAGTGGAGGTGATTAGTTGATCACATAAGTCAGGGCTCATTTTTCGAACACTTCTTCATCACGCCTGACCTCATAAATTGCCAAAGAGCAGCAGGCTGGCCTTTGCGCATATGCAATATCTTCCGTGTGAGCATAAGTTTTGGCTAAAAGTTTAAAGGCAGCACCCACGAAAATTTTAATCATGGAGATTTTGACGCTGTCTTAAGTTTTCAACTTCGGTGAGCATAGGTATATCGGTCAATTTTGTCAAAGCTTTAAGAGAGACGATTTCTGAATGTCTTTATTTCGCCGAGTTAGATCAAAATGGCCGAGTTGCGTGAGACGGATCTGACAAAGAAGTCGATAAGGATTCCTCTGTCGTCACGTAATTTCTTGCCAAACTTGGATATTTTCCCGGATTTGCAGCTTTCTCGAGGAAAAGAAAATGGAAATATGTAGGGAAAGGAAAGAACGGAAGTGCACGGATGTATGTGTGGAGCAAAAACAAAAAAGGTAGGGCGAAGGACAAGAAGAAATGTTGCTAATTCACAACAAGAGAGAAAAATTGAATGACACGAGGCGGGAGAAGAGAAAACAATCTTCGAAAAGTGGAATAGTATGGTTTTAAAACAATTCTAAAGAAAATAGTCGATGAACTGTGGAGAAGAGAGCGCTTGAAAGACTTTTTCATCGAAAAAACTCAGTGAAGGCGGGCAAAAGCAGCTGATTCGTGTCAAGTGTCGTTCCAATACTACGCTTGCAAAGCAGGACATCTCGTACCAGCAGGCTGGTTCGAACTGTTGCACTGGAGTTCAACTTGTAATATCTCGCTTAAGGCGTGACTTCCGACACCATTTTCGCAGAGTTGTTGGGACTATGCTCGAGATTCGAAGATTTCCAAAAGCTAGAAGACGAAATTTATCGTGAGTGCTGCCCTTGAGCATTTCTAATAAAGCCTTTCTTGTTGTCTCACGTGAGATTTCAAAGATTATGCATAATTCCTTGGAATCATTCGTATGCTAAAACCTGTAGAATATACGCTCCAATCAGACGACGCAGAAGAGAAGTTTGAACACATTTTTTCTGTAGTTGCCCGTTCATTCTCACATTTTCCAATAACTACTTTAATCTGCTCAACTTCTTCGCTTATTTCTCTTCGGATTCGAGAATTTTCTCGTTGAACTCATGTCGTATTTTACGCTTGTTTCTGATGTCTTCTACTTTGTCTATACCTTCCTTCGATTATAGCGTAAACAATGAACTTAATTTATGCCACGAATCGTTTACTGGGATTTTGAATTTGATTCTTTTAGACGCCATGTCCGACTTTCAACGAACCTCGGCATGAACGAAAGACTGTGTAGTTGATATTGTAGCAGAACACGAGGTTGTTAACAGCTTTATTGGCTAACGTCTCGGCGGGATCGCCTTCTTCAGAGCCTGCAATGGGTGCGTCAAAACGCAACCTATCCGATCAAACGTCTTTTCAACCCCACAAACGAAATTCTAAGCCCAGTTTTTGATCACACAGTGAGCTTCTTCGCCAGAATCACATCTCACCTTAGTATTGATCCGGAACGCACTGCCGCCAGCTGCCACAGACGAGCGATTGGATGCGTAAGATCAGAAGAGCATCCTTATATAAGGAGCGAGTTCCCGCGTAATCGACAAGCTCTCCTCCTTGCAATTCATTTTTGGATTCTTGGCGTGGATCCAGAAGGCCTCCAGGGATTTGCGCGCAGAGATTTGCTGTTCGTGCGCCAAGATCGAGACCTTAACTCCAAAATCTGCTCCGCCGTGCCTATGTAGCCTGTCTAGTGGGGTAGATTCGCGTGAGCACCTTGATTTTTTTAGTTTACGAAGCGTGTTCAAAGGTGGCTTCGTAAGATGCCGGTTTTTTAGGAGAGGACTTTGTTTAATTTTGGCCCACAGAAGACCTTGTGCTGGGGCCTGTCCTCACCCGACAGAGTTGCTTTTCATTTCGTTACTAATGTTCCTATGTTATGGATGATCGTAGAAGTGTATAAATTTTCCTTCATCCACCATAGTTAGCTTTCCTTTGGGGATTTCTAGGCAGTGAGGGAATCACAATCTTCACCCGGTCTTCTATCCATGTGTAGCAAGTACAGGATTGGTGGCAAAAGAGGCTTCCATTGTGCTTTATTAACTAGATTACAATTACTTTACATTTCATCATGAAAAATATTGAGCAGATTCAATTAATTTATTGATTTTCATATGTACACTCGTCACATCCACGTCTCAATCGACGTATAACCATTCACCATTTGATGGTGCTTTGACGAGGGCGATGGTTTGGCCCTCGGACACAAGATTCAACGTGGCTTGCCAGTCTCCCTAAATATGTACGTTCAATCTAGCATGTTGTAGCAAACGCGCTCAAGTGACAATAGGTGAAACAACGCTATTCGTGCACTCACCCTAACGATCATGTTGATAGCGCTGTTGATTGACGGCAAGTCAACCACGGGCCCTACACCAGCAGTCTTTCTGATCTAAATCCATTGTAAGCCTTGTTAGAGCCCAGAGAAGCAGAGTAGTACTGCACGCCAGAGACGCATAAGCAAATGACCCACCTCTTCCATATCATATGTACCCGGTTTGCTAAGCATGGTCGCGAATTCTTCACCAATAGCTGGGTAGAGTTTTTGACGGCTAAAGGAAAAACGTGATAATTTGTCGAAAAATCGATATATTGATCACTCACCAAGCTTCGGCCGGTATCAGCTTGTTGAGCACTTTGCCATCTTTGCACAAAGTGCCAACGAATCGTTGATTTTTCGTATACGTGAATAGCACTTCACCAGATTTTCTGATATCAGATGGCGCTGTGACGATGACTTTACCTGAAAATCGCTTGCATGCTGTACTCGCTTGGGCGTTGTGTGCAGGTAGGCGAGAACAAACGACAAAAGTGCGCTACTATTAGCGACTCAGAACATTGGCATCTATTACCAAGAAAATTTCGCTCTCAACTCTTCGCAGTCGCCTAGCGAGGAAATGTCGCTCATGCCCCCTTATGCCCGTACCCGCTCCTTTCCTCTGGGATATCAGCTAGGACTAGTCATCACTTGCTCACCTTTAACAAGTTTGATCTGTCCTGGAAGTGAGATCTTGGCGCGGCCTTTGTAACAAGATGGATTGCCGTTGACGTCGTACAGCTGAGCGACAGCATCTTGCGTATGAATTCGAAGCGTCGCTAAAGGACAACTATCACAAATTAGGTTCACGACATCCAGGAAATATGATACTTTACTAACTAACGTTTGTTAATGTCAGCTATTTGTACCACGTTATGCACGCCATCCACACAAGGATCGGCTCGAGGAGGAGCGACGTGTTCCACCGCTGATTCAGGCTTCACTGGTACAAAGGGCGGAGCAGCGTAGGCGAATGTGACAAAAACCAAGCACAGGAGCGACGGGGACATGCTGAAGGTTTATTTCACATTTAGATACCTCTGATATGTATTAAATCTTCCAAGCGAAGCAGTAGTCGTCAGTTTCCTATTATTATGATTGATCTTGTCATTGAGCCAAACAGGGAGAAATTCCCGCCCATTGTCGCTTGTAATCGCTCTGTCGCTCGCCGCCAGCAACAAGCTTTTACAGTTTTTCTTCTGACTTCGAGCCAAACAGGATGAAAATGTCGCTCATTGTTGCTTGCGCTCGCTGATATCGCTCGCTGCCACCAAAAATCTTCTACAGTTCTTTTTATCTGGCTTCGGTTCTTTCACTTCTCTACACCTACATAGGTAAGCGGCGGAGTATTTGTCACCTATTTTCGCTTGCGCTCGCTAACGTCGCTCGCCCACCATCATTAGGTCTCCTTACTTTATCGTTGCGATCCACTCGCATGTTGCCACTTCATACTACGTGCATTTCTATTCACAGAAAGTGATGAGAGTGGACGTGCAAAAGATTTTACGACTGTGCGCTTCCTCGCTTATGCCTTGCACTCACTCACACGTTTCTCCCTACTTGCTCACACGGGAGAAGCAGAACTACTTATGTCAGCATTTTCAAGGTAGCCATAGTCAAGTTGTGAGCGCGAGAGGATGCATTTTCTCTATTCACCAATCGCTCGCTCGCACTCGCTCGCTCATAGGTCCCACGCACACATACGTCCGATAGCCTGAGACGTGTCTCAGGCCACCATCACTTTTGATGGTGCCCGGATAGGGAACATTCACCTATGGCGAAGAGGATAAGATGGGTCCGGGACGCAGTCCCGGACCAAAAAAGGGAATGAAACTATGCAATGTAATTCGGGCAAAGCATGTTTTCATGAAATGCGCAGTTGTGGCTCACATTCTCCACACAATACAGTCTCAGAAAAGCCGAAGCTCAAACATGGCCGGTTAATTCCTTTCGAGAAAAAGTTTCCATAAAATTGGTGGGGATTTGCGGCAAAATTACGGTTTGACCGACAATATCGTTCTTTATTTGGGAAATTAAGCTTTGCGCAGTTGTCAGACTTCTTGCCAATGTTATTGGGGACTAGATGATAACAAGATCACAGAGGGGCAACTGAAAATGGCTGAGAAATTCGTGAAAACGTGAAAAGTGGATTATCTTGCTTATTTGAAGGAACTGGATGTTGCGCAGTTGTCAGCTGAATTGAGAATGAAATTCTGAGCAGAATGATATATAATACTTGATACTTTCGTTCACTCCCGAGGGAGAAACCAGGGTGAGCCAAATACCCCGTCTGGCTCACCCTCGCGTCTGGCGCCCTCCCATATTGTGTGCTCTCTCGCTAACCCCCCTGAGCTACACGGGGCATTTGGCTCAGGCAGGCTTTTTCAGCCCAGCGTGAAAGGAAGTATCAAGTGTTGGATACCATTCTACTCGGAATCTTACGGGCTCGGCAGCTGACAACTGCGCAGCCCCCGAATTTTTGATCTGAAAGAGATATAAAGTAAAAAAGCGTTTTCATACATGACCCGTTTTCTGGGCCAGTTTCAGATAAAGGCACCTGCTTCAATGGGCATTGCATGCGCAATGATGTCGCAATTTCAATAGACAACAGCGCGATTCACGATTTCTGAAAATTGGTGAGAAATTTTAAAGGACGCAAATCCCCCGTCTAGGATTTAAAAATTTATTTCTCCCTGGATTTTTGGTGAAATTTGTCGCTATTGATGTCATCTTGTAGGGAATTTTATGAGGAAAGTCGCTGACAACTGCGCAGTATACAGTTCTGTGAAACTACCGAAATATTTAGCAAAAATCGAGCTGGTGATTTTCTACGTTATGCTGAGGGCTGGTCCCGTCACGAAAGCAGGGAGCCGGCGCAAATCTCAGCTTCGGCGTTCCACCTTCGAACAAACGGTCTTTTGTTCTTGCAATAATTTCCATGTTTGCTCATCTTTAAACCTGGGCATCTTCAGATAATGATAAGATTTGTTTGCCACTCCAGGTTGGTATGGTGGAACAATTTATTCACTTCGACCTTACGTTTCGACGATGCCGTCTTCTTCAGAGGTCTGAAAGTGGCTCTAGTGGTATTTTTATTTGTGTTCTGTACGACCAAACGTCTCATCCTGCTTTGCCAGTTCTCGGCGTTGTCTAAGGCAAGGTACGATGAGAATACTCGTGATAGAGGTCAGACCCACCAGGCGTTCCACCCTTTGCGGAAGTGTCCGCACTGCTTCGTGATCGTGGTAACGGACGACTGGTTGGTACTGAACGTCCGGATCTTATGTGATCTACAGTCGATAGCCCACATAACGATAAAAAAGGCAGGAGATCGGTCGTTATTGATAGACATTCATTCTTACTATTCATTCCTGGATTTCTGGTGAAGATCCAGGCCGCTTCCAACGCCTTTCTAGCCGAGATGTCGTCTTCGAACGCCAGTATCTTGCACTTAATAACGACTTTGATATTAAGTGCAAGATACTGGCGTTCGAAGACGACATCTCGGCTAGAAAGGCGTTGGAAGCGGCCTGGATCTTCACCAGAAATCCAGGAATGAATAGTAAGAATGAATTTCTATCAATAACGACCGATCTCCTGCCTTTTTTATCGTGATGTGGGCTATCGACTGTAGATCACATAAGATCCGGACGTTCAGTACCAACCAGTCGTCCGTTACCACGATCACGAAGCAGTGCGGACACTTCCGCAAAGGGTGGAACGCCTGGTGGGTCTGACCTCTATCACGAGTATTCTCATCGTACCTTGCCTTAGACAACGCCGAGAACTGGCAAAGCAGGATGAGACGTTTGGTCGTACAGAACACAAATAAAAAATACCACTAGAGCCACTTTCAGACCTCTGAAGAAGACGGCATCGTCGAAACGTAAGGTCGAAGTGAATAAATTGTTCCACCATACCAACCTGGAGTGGCAAACAAATCTTATCATGGTCTTTTGTTCATTTTCTGAGCAATATTAAAACAGTTTCGGTTGAATCCATATTTGAAAGGGCTTTCATTCTCTAGTATATGTCATCGTTCACTTTGGTGAGCGCTTCCTCAGCACCATTGAAGCTTTGGTTGCGGAACAA
Organism: Ancylostoma ceylanicum; assembly: GCA_000688135.1. Classification (NCBI taxonomy): domain Eukaryota; kingdom Metazoa; phylum Nematoda; class Chromadorea; order Rhabditida; family Ancylostomatidae; genus Ancylostoma; species Ancylostoma ceylanicum. The sequence continues at coordinate 361,447 of JARK01001485.1, read as the reverse complement.
CCTTCACTTTTCGGCCCAGACAACCTTCACTTTGACCCCTGTCTCACCCCTATCGTACGTATGCGTGACGCACAGCTTTGTGAAGCCGGTATTAAAAAATCCTCTTCCATTAGCGCTGTTTTCCTGATCTGACTTTTCCAGCATTAACAGGATAGGAAATCCGACCATTCGTTGTTTTATAGCTCGTCTTAGTAAAAGTCGCGTTCGCGGATGGTAAGCGCCTCCCTCCCCCCACCTCCCCCGGTTCGTTTTTCCACTCTTCTTGTGCCTATCGAACCTACTTTTCTTGTACTATTGTTTCGCTCTATGAGAAAGACTTCTGGGTTATTCCCGTCGAAAAATTGCTGAAATAGAGAGGAAATGAAAAGGATACAAAGAGGATGGAGAGAAAAGTAGAGAGAAGAGATTTGGCCTTTTCTCGTGGTCAGGATGACATCAACCCGTGGATAGGCCAAACCTGAAATGCTCCATCAGCATTGGTAGTGAATTTATACGGCTTGATTTAGTGATAATTAGGGCAAGCGATTTTTTCTACAGCTCTTTTCTATTGCAAAGCGCTGATAAATGATATCACACGAGTGATTGACACCGGATTATAGGCATGCACTTTTGTTGGCCGTCTAGAAAAACGAGATAAGCTATGCAGCGCTAACCATGCAATGAAACTGACATCCTTACCAATGAACAAATTTTGATCAAAGTCAAAGCTCGCTGACGTCGTTACCAGTCAGCAGATTTTTCTTTTCGAGGATTCGGAGAACTATACTGACATGGGAGCAGGATTGAGATTATCCAGGGTAAATGAGAGCATAGTTGACTTTACCCGGGGTAAACGTGTTGACACCCGTGCCAACAACAGGTAAGTCCATTGGTCCCTATTGTAGCACGTTGCGACATCACAGGACATAGCGCGATGAGCTGGTCCAAGGTCCAGTAACACCTAAAGCCCGAAATAAGAGAGACTCTGCCTCTTAATCCATTGCTCTATTTCTCTTCCAATTATTTTTTCTGAACATCGCATAGTTTCGTTGAGCATAAAACAGTTATATGGTGACTAAGCGAGGAATCAGGCGATGCCATATAATTAGGACTTTGCCCGCTAATCCCCCACAAAAAAGTACTTCTAATGCCACACTATGGGCGTCAGTGTTTGCTATCTAGTTAAGCTGCGTTTTGTTGACAGCAGCGAACGATAGCTGAGACAGGTCACATTGCACATGGAAGTGCCTCTTTTCGTGGAGACTTTCATCGCTCTCCATAGAACTGAAACTCAGCCAGGTGCTCAGACTGTAATTCACTCGTGATGGAGGCAATTGAGTGTCAATGTGTTCAGTTAATCAATCTAAGGTCTCGTTTCCAGTGAAGGATGAGAACTTCGTGTACGATTTAGTTGACGAGCTTTCGGCAATTAACGTCTTCTTCGGATCGTAATGAACTTTCCAATATGTACGTACATTACAATGTGACAAACAAAGTGATAGTCGCTTCCACCCACCGAGCTCGCTGGTAAGGGGGACAGTAATGAAATCGCTCTGGGACCACAATGACTATTTAAAGGACTATGATACGGTAATCCTAGCTTCTCGATTTATCACTGATTCCCCTGCCTTTCCACAATTGATCAAGCAATGAATCTTAAGGCCTCCACAAGTTCTTCCTTGCTGTAGATCTCCGACTTGCACCTCTTTATTTCTTTTCAGGATCTTCCTCTCCAGAGGTTTTTCGAGGTGACGATGCAAAACTTTGACTTTAAAATCTGGAACAGTTTCTCGCGTATGCATCGTCGTGCGGTGCTCACAATCAGATCTGAGGTTCGTAACGCTACCTTCGAAACTGGGGAGGAACTATGCCCTGGTACCAGCGACAGTAGAGGAGTTGATGGAGTCGATGTCTTTGCCCACATGTTGTGAACATGGATCCATTTAAACAATTAACAACTCAGGTCGAACATGTACTACTGGAATGTGGTCCAATGCCGGCTTTGCCAATCCTCGTCGCCTGCTCTCCATCAGGCTACAGATAAAATCGAGTCCTTTTATGTGGACTTGAAGAATTTACAGTGAAGAGCATTCATTCTACGAGGTCATCGTTGGCGACTTCAAGGCAAGATTGGCCCTAAGAAAGCCACTTAGGAACTTCACATCGGTACTCACAGCCTACATTGGGGTGCGGGATTCAGGAACATTCCCGGGAAGGTGAATTTACCGCTCATTTAAGCTGGACTGATTTTTCTGGCAAAAGATGACATATCTTGATATCTTCGGCATCCCTCACCTCTTCTGAATCGGGCGACTTACCCGTCGAGAACAATGTACACCCATTTTTACGGGAGAAAGTTGTCCAGTTCGGAACGGCGGATAGATCACTACCTTTCCTTGAACATTCATGAATCCCACCCTTAGAGTTCATGGTGATGACGGAGACCATGGTAACTTACAGTTTCAGAAGCCAACCTCCCTACGCTTGCCATGGGAGTCACCACGTAGAGAGTATCCTAACGAAATTTACCGCATCATTGTCCATCGAAGGATTCCCTTACTAATGTCGCTATTGTACCGAAGTTTTATACCACGATAGACCATCGGTTTTTCTCCTCGCGCAAGGAAGGGAAAGCCGTAAAGTTCAAGAAGTGCAGTCCCAAACTAGCACAAGTACCCGCTGTTGAAAGTCTATCAAGTACATAAATCGTCAGCGAAATTCTCATTCTGTGCTGAAAACATCAGCGAAATTCTCATTTTGTGCGGAAAACAAAGCTGTCGTTAATTTCTCCGACAATAATATTTCACATGAGCATCGCAAATTTATTCTTGAACTGTCAAACAATCATGAATTTGGAGTTTAGTTTCTATTATATTAGCAACACATTTACTGGATTAGTATTTGGCGCGCCTACCTTGAATCCAAGTGATAAATAGATGAATAAAATGTATTTCATACCTGTTTTCAGGCAAATTTTTCAGGCAGGCAAGGCAATCATCTAAAAGGCTAGACGAGAGCGGCAACAGCACTCCTGAAGTGCAAAGCTCTGATCTTTTAGTACATGCATGTATTTGGAGCTTTCATGTAGTAGTGGTGTGTGTAACACCACTCACTTGCACGGGCTTTTGGCTGTACTGGGGATCACTGAACTCTGGGAACTCACTTGGTAAGAGCTGGCTGACCCGTTTTCCTGAAGTATCCAGCATCATATAACTGATTGACTTGACTGTAGTGCACAATTATTTAACACTCCTAGCTAGTCCTTAGGCATTTCCAGATCCGAAACTATCCATTCCGCTGCAAATTAGCCCATGAAGTAACAAAAGCAATGAATTATCCTCGATTCTTGAAAACATTTCCAGATCAGGCTTCCGTCAATGGACTGATCGTTGCCTGGTCGACACCTGATTCCTCGGAACAGGTTCACCCAGGCGGATCGCGAAGAAAAAGATTCACTGAGAGAACTGACCTCGCTGCGGGCTTTCGGAGATGCTTCTCGGATATTCTTTATTGGTAGTAATCTGCGTTGTTCAGGCTGGTGGGTTGAATTTCTAAAATTGTCAGACGTTTATTTGATTTTTGGTCCGATGCTCTCTGCACCATGATTAAGGAAACGAAGAAGAACGAAAAAGCAGAATATTCGGTTATACCACATATATGCTGTAATTTTCCCAAGACTATGCACATCTTAGCATTTGTCATCGCTGAGTTGCTCTCCTTCAACAGTATAAGGTATTTCAGGTCTCAGAAACCTTAAAATTAGAAGAGAAACAGTGCCTTTGTATTCCTAGGGTGGTGATAGAGGGTGGTAACCAGTGATAGGAATGAACGGTCACCTTCTTTAACAAACTACTCCATGAATATCGAAAAATTCCCAGAATTTTCAGCACTTTCCTGTTTTAGATACTCAAGGGTACCAGATTCTGGCAGTTCATATCTAACAAAACAATTTTTGTACCTCCGACTGTTTTCGTTTCGGAGTTTCTTCCTTTTTGCTCATGTCCCCTGCTCTTTTATGACAGGACACTCACAAACTTATTTTTACTCCTTGAGGCACGAAGTTTTATCAGAAAAATGTCATAGGGAACTTGTTAACCCGTACCATATACATACAATCGAGGTTATATATTAAGAAGAATTGGACCATATAAAGTGATTTGCTAAGTAAGCACAAGGAACTCAAGGAATACTAACTTCACTGACCGTTTCGTACCTCTATCAAATTGGAGAATTTAGGGGAAAAACCAATCTTCCATGAGCCGATTTCGTTCAGTATGAAAATCAAAACTCTGATTTCCTTAAGAGGATTCAGTTTTTTCAGCCATGTCTCCTCTGTGCCATACATATCTCCTTCTCAGCCTTAAAAATCTTCCTTTCGCTTCCCTTCGTGAGAACTCTGAGTATACGATTCCAGCTCATCCTAGTGGATAAACTTTTGCTTCAACTTTTCTACCTCTCGCCCTTTCATCTTTATTATTTCTGTTACTTTAATGAAATTTTTACTATCAGTCCAGTTTTTCATCTGGCTATAATTCAGATTGTTGCAATTGTCTATTTCAACTCGATAACTACGTATTTATTACATCTAGTTTTTTGAATAACACCTAGAAGGTACTATTTCTCTCTCCAATTTTGTTAACAGATACGAAAATATTTTTTGAGGTGTTTCGTTCCTCTCCCTGGCACGGTTTCCACTGTTTACCTTTTTCTTTACCATATACCTTTGAAGTCAAACTAAAAACTGTCAAACTCACGTAGAAATAGCTGTTTAGACCTCGTGGATATTGCCTGTGAACGAAATCCTGAACTGCGCTACTGCAAATCACGTGATGTCCGGAGGAAGCAGCCAGATACGCCGGAGAACCCGTTCGAGGAGAAGTTCGAGCCACAGGTACGTAGGTAGATTCTGCGTTATTTTCTCATTTTCCCCTTTGTAATTTTTCTGGAAGATTCCTGAATTTTCAACTCTAATCTCATACATGTTTTCCTCTGAAATACCATCAATCACTGTTATTTTTCTTCTAAAATAATGCGTTTACCATAGCACCAGCTTTTAATGTTTTAGCGACTAAGTAGAGTTGTGTCGAGAAGTCTACAAATCAATAATGTACGTATAGGGCAGAGAGTTTTGAGACGCAGTGATGTTTTACTGGAAGTCTCTCCAGGATTTTTTAAAATCTTTTGCTTTCGTTTGTCTTCAAACCAAAAAAATGATGAACCTGCTTCATTAACAATCATTCAGCATAAAAAATTCTTGGCCTTGATATGTAAGAGAAAAATTATTGATTAGCTTGCTGATTTCCCTAAAGAATGAGGTTTTCTTTAACAGAAACCTATAGAGACTTAAGGTCTTATGAAAATAAAGAGCAGTAATCGATATATCGATCGAAGTAAGAAATCATCGCTGTGGCAAGTTCACTAGCAAAAATTATTTCAGGATCGAAAGGAAGAAGAAGATGACATCTCACTTGAACTAGAAGAGACAACTACACCACGGTACAGTCTCATTTGACCAGTAATCAATCAATACCACCAGTTATTGATTAGCCGAGCTTCCAGACCTCGTCGTCCAACCACTCCTGTGCCGCTACCACGTCAAAACATGCTGTACACTGTGTTCCCAACGCTGCAAACGGAGAAGGACTGGAGAAAGTGAGTGAATGCGAGAGACGCAGACGGCCAGGCAGTTCTTACCCACACTGGCGTTACAAGCTAACAAGCATTACTGGTTACTAACACTACCGAGGCAGCTGATGCGTTTTTACTTGTAGTGAAACTGAAACATGAAACAATAATATAATATTATTTTTACTATATACATATTATTATGGAAGTTATTGATCGATCCCCAGCACTTTCAGGTACTGCCCAGTCAACCAATACACATTCCAAGTAACATGTCTTCCCGGAAAAAAGCTCCGTTATGATCTGCAGGTAATCAATAAGTACACCTATCGTTGGTTAATAGCAACTATTCTCCAGCTTCTTCAATTTTATATCTATATAATCATTTTGAAAAGTGGCTAGGATTCCGGAAACCCTCATAAAAAACCCTTATAGATACCTTCATCCTCAGTGGCGAACGCAAAAAGTGAGCGGGGGAGGGGGTGGGGAGGGGGGTGGTGCTTGGGAAAACACTGGTGGACAGGAAGTAAAAAATATTAACTATTACATAATAAGAGTAATCTTGAAAAATTATCTGAAAATAATAATAAAAATAAGCAATTAAGAAATTACTACTCATACAAAGCTTTCATTTGTTTTGTAAAGTGATTTCGAAAAGTCTGCTTCCCACTCTCGGGGGCGCCCCCTCCCTGCGTCCACCACTGCCTCATACCCTTGGTGGTGTCTATGAACCACAACTACACCATTGAGAATAGTTCCCGCTTATCCTCACCCTTCCATCGTGGACAAGTATGATGGATCAATCACAACGCTCGCCCTTAGCCCAAACGAACGTTGTGATGGGCCGGTCGCTCTGCTGCGATTGGCAAACGGGACTTTTCTGCAATTGGCTGGATAGACCGGTCGTCAAATGGCGAAATTGTTGGGCCCTGTATTGAAAATTTTTGAAAAGAGGCTGCAACTAGACTGGATACTGTTAAGTGAACTGTTAATCGTAAATAGCCAGATCGAATATTGATTGATTTGCGTTAGAGATGCAAAACTTCTGTGTTTGTGATGTTCATTTATAAGTTACTTCTGTTCCTTTTCAAGAAAACTTATCGATTTTTACCTATCCACTCAAAACATGTGCAACTAGCCATACGGTCTCAGAACAGGGATGGACATGCATGAGTGAACAGAAAAAAAAGAAAAGAAAAAAGAAAGAGAGGTGAAACCCCTCACAATGTGCCCACCGGTTTATGTTCCCCAATGTAATTTCAAGAACCGCGACGCGATGCCTGCGCGAGCGATCGCGTTGCGTGTGCCTGGCCATAGGTTTCGATTGGGCACCGGACCCCTGGTCAAGATCTCCTCATTTCATAATCACTAATTATATTTACTACGAGGGAACCTGTCTATAAAATTGTTTACCAGACATCGATAAAATATCTTGAATTCACTGGATAGGGATCGATAATCGATTTCATCGAAATGTTTGGAAAACGACCATCTACTTCCGAAAAGTAGCACTAAGATGACATTTTCAGGTTTTCTGCCAAGAATTCTCCGAAAAATGTGGTGTGCCAAATATCAATCTCTATCCGAGCAGATTTGCCGATCACTCTGATGATGGCCGACCAAAGGGTTACGGACAGAAGCAGAAAAACGGACAACTCGGATTAGGAAGGAGTTTTGGATTCGGACTAGGGGCTATTCCAGGTTGGGCTACCTGTTCTTACAGAACCATTTTTTTAACAATTCCGAACACACAAGCAAACGAATGGCTAAGCTTAGGCTTTCGAAGACCTCTGCGATGATCTGATGATCTATTGATTGGTCACGCTGACCATATTGCGCGTTTGACACATTTTAAAGAAAAGTTTAGGCCTCGAAGTTGTCTCCAGTCAAGGAGCCGACATCGGTAATGGAAATCTGCCATTCCTGAATCAGGTGGGCCTATTTGTAAACATTAATCCGCCTGACTGTCAGTTGTCATTTCTGTGTGTGTTTATCCGTCAGTCTGTCACTAACCATGTTTCCAGATTGGTGGCATTATGCTCAACTATGGAACAGAAATGGGAGCGCTTGGACAAAGAATCGGCAAAGGACCCGCCAGATCAATGAATGCTCTAACCCATGGGTGAGTTATTGATTTTTCAATGTGTATTGAATTTTAATACCCATAGTGACACTACCATGAGTGTGTGACGTGGTGACAGAGTGACAGGCAGATAGATTGACATGCAAGAGCGAAATAATGGGGAGACCAGGGAAAAATGATAGACAGAAAAAGGGAGGAACGAAGATAACCAGACTGACAAATCATTCCACTAACGACTCACTAGCTAGTCTGCTTTTCTATCGGTTGCACGATTGTCACGCTGTTCGATTGTCACCGAAAAATCCACTGTTCTACTTACAAAGGCAAGGAGAAGCATTTGTCAGTGACAGTAAACTCGAAAGAGATGACAAATAAATACATAGAATGACTGACGGAATGACAGAATGACATGAAATTAGCATACAAGTGCTGTATGTTTAAACAGACAAACGGTCAACCAGGGAGACAGACAGACAAGGAGATAGAGAGACTGGTAGAGTGATAAACAGACAGACAGACAGGCAGATAGACGGAAAGACAGACAGAGATGGGTGGACGGACAGACGGGCAGACAGATAGGCAGACAGACAGACACATAGACAGACAGACAGAGAGTCAGTCATAGAGGCAGACAGGTGGACAGGCAGATAGGCAGGCAGATAGACAGACATAAATACAGACAGACAGACATACATGCAGAGCAGGTAGACAGACATAGACGGACAGACAGATAGAGACAGACAGGCAGGTAGGCAGACAGACACACAGACCGGCAGACAGGCAGGCAGACGGACTTACTGACATGTAGAGCAGACAGATAGACGGACAGGCAGGCAGACAGACAGACAGACAGGCAGACAGACCTACAGACATGTAGAGCAGAAAGGCAGACAAGAATGCAGAAATACAGATTGACGGACAGACAGATATTTGGACGTATCGATAGACAAACAGAAAGATACAGAAACAGACACAAACAGCCAGACAGACAGGCGACTGGACAAGCACACGGGCACAGACAGACATGTAGAGCAAACGGACAGACATACAGGCATGTAGAGTAGACAGATAGACGAGCAAATAGAGAGGCATACAGACAGACATACATACAGACAAACAAACAGACAAACTGACAGACAGAGACATTTGTGCGCATAAACCAAATTGTTCCAGATATCCATCCTTCGGCCTTGCCGGAGCACCAAACAATGGTGATAGCAAACTCAGCCAAGAGGTGCTCAAGTCATTTGGAGTGCCTAACCTGCCTGGCCTGAATAAAAGTGAGTTATTTTAATTTTTAGTTGCTCCCGAAAATTCCGGAGTGTTGTGTGCATTTGCGAACTATACAAGGTTTTGTCAGCGTATCTGAAACGGTTTTATTCATTTTTTCGTTTTCTACAATTTCTACTGCTGAGCTGCGCATGCAGAGATTAGTGTTATTATGGATAACTAGTAAGTAAATGAGTAGCTCCTAGGATTTTCCTTGAAAAATCTCTCCATTACCTGAAAATGTTAATTTCACTTCACTTTTTAGACGTCATCATTAAGTAGGTAACGTACGTAGGAACCATAGATACTTCAAGATCCACAAACGGCTTCAACAGTAAATAATCTATGTATTGATTTGTGATTTTATTGGTTCAATTGTTTGTTTACCTATGTATTCTTGTAATTACAAGTGAATTTAATGGTAAATTCTGAAAATCCCGGAATTCTAACATATCGACCCTTTTAGTCTTCAACAAACTCGGCGGTAATCGTCCAAACAAACGAGTACGCGGCTACGAACCCGGATACGGTGCTGTGAATCCGAACGCACCGCTCGCTATTGGAAAGGTGAGCATTGTCGGTATTTGGGTCCCGGAACGAAAACCTGACCACTAAATGTGGCGCAACAAGGCCTGGTGGCACCCACCATTGAGCTTACCCAGGATGACGCGCGTCTAAACGACGGGTAAAGTTATGCGGTGTTACCATGTTTACCCTCGGTAATTTCAATTATGCATGGGTACAAGGTTTTCTTGGAAATCAAGAGCTATGCTAGGTTGTACTCAGAATTATTGACATACTCTGTTTCAGTCGCAGATGCTCGTGTATATTTCCTGTTTTTCTTTTCACTCTCTAAAATTTCCGAACAATTTCCCGCGGTCTTCTTCTCTGTGCCGTTTCTCCATCTAACATCCTCAGTGATACAGAGTATAATTGAAAAAAAAATCGATAATGGTGTGTATTGACATCAGCGAGAACTGGTCCCCACAGATGTTTTAGAGAGTCCGATTTTTCCTGTTTGTCCTCATCGATACGGTCCAAGTGAGATAGGCTTTTTCCACATGGCATCCTGACCAATTTTCGCGTCCTGCGTCTCCTCTCACTGCGTAGTCTATACAAGACCATTCTCGCTAGCCATCGTTGGTTCGCGTGGATAACGTTTCATGAATCCCAGCCCTGGTTTTTAAGGACTTATTCAGCATGTAACACTCTTTGCACGTTTGAAAACGGTTCGGGGACCAGTTCTCGTCTCTCTCAGAATTAATAGTTTGTAATCATCAATGGAACAGCAATATAATGTGACGAAGCCAGGCGAATGTTCTATACTTTTTGCCTGCTCTCTTGTTTTTTTTCTGTAAAATGTCGTAAATTCCCATGTTTCAGGTCGACCGCGACGCCATCAACCTTCCAGGCGGTTTCGGCGACGTCGAGGTCGAGAAGGGTGGCGGCTTTGGAATCGGAAAATAAGGCCTCACCCCATTGATAGGATTTTACTGCAATGATATTATACTATTAGCTTTACATGACTGTCTGGAGCAGTGAATCAATACTTTTTACTTACTTTTTGATTTGTAGGTCGTGATCATATTGAAGATGTCCACCTCCTAGTTTCTTCTATTTTTAGTGAAAGCAGCATCAGAGGTTTTTTGGTCCACCTCCTGTTCCTCAATGTGTAGTCCTGGAAAATTCTGGAATAAACTGTTTTTTCCAGAAAAAATCCTCTTTTTATCTGCAGTAGAAATGTGAGGGGTATCAATATGCACCAGCAGTGGACGCTGGAGCTTGCGGCAGGGCATGAAAAAGGGGCGTGGTCAACCAATTAAAAAATTACAAAAAAAAGCTAAGGTGTGGAGGCACAAAGTTACACAGGGATATCTGTTTTATTTGTTTTATGGAGCAATTCTGAAAATTTGCTTGGCCAATCTCGGGAGGGGGACGGGAGGTCATCCGTTGGCTTACCTACTAGACGGGGCAATTGAAGGACCAATAAAGTCATAGGAGAGCGTTACGGTAGTAAATAAACATATAAATAAGTGAATTCTAAGCGAAAAAAATAAAACATAGCTATGACCAGACATAAAAAATACGCACACAAATACAGTACTCTTTTTTAGACGTCGATTAAATTGTGATAGTTCTGCTGCCACGTCGAATTTCACGCCTCTTCCTCTGAAAACGAGCATTTGTACGTTGTCGAAGCTGCAGGACCCCATCCCAGACCAGAGTCACCTCGAACCCTTTGATTTTCCTCCCCCCCCCCCCTCCCTCCCTCCCTATACTTCAACTACCTTAACGAGGTCATCCGTTGGCTTACCTACTGACCGAGCGTCCCGGGCCGGTAGTGTTTACCGAGGGATTCCCGCCGGCTCAGGCTCAAAACCGTGCTCCCACATTGGCAAATACCGTCACTGACCGTTTTGATGTGACGTGACGTCGGATCGGATGACGGAAACGAAGCGACGCCGGCTACGGTAAATAACAGAGTACTGTACGGTAGTTACGGTAGAGGCTATTGCTGAAAGGAAATGCTGAGATTTAACCCATTTCTTTTCTATCTAGCGATTCGATGAAAATATAGCAAAAATTTACTGTTTCATCGTGGTTGTTAAGGAACTTCTCCACTGTTCCCTTGTTAGTCTGCTCTAGCGCGAAGAATTTCATGGTATTTGCGTTGGTTTTCACAAAGTTACAAGTGGTTCACTAAAAGTTTGTGCCAAAATATGGGTGAAAGAAACCTGGCTAGGAAGATCATGAGCTGAAGTCGTGCCTGATATGTGACTACTATTCTTCAATTCCTCTTTCTTTCTCTCATTTTATAATTTTCTCATTCATTCATTCATTCATTCATTCATTCATTCATTCATTCATTCATTCATTCATTCATTCATTCATTCATCTATACTATCCACTCCTAAACTAGTTAAACAACTTTGCTACTATGTCGTAAACGTTATAAAATCATTTTTCGCCTTCCTAGGAGCAAAACTTCCACCGTTATCCTAAATTAATTGAAATATAATTCCCTGAATAAACTACGAATGTAGCCGTAACTGCAGAGAAATTTTCACTCCTCCTTATCCGCTAATATAGCCAAGAACTCATCATTCATAGACACATGTATCTAGATATTCGATTTTTTTACTTCGAATATTCGACTGCTCGGCTAATCGGATTTTGGCCCATTCCTAGTTATTCAAGTGCCCGAATAACCGTGTACCACACATTTTTGGAGTATGCGAGAATTTCTCGGAGTAACTGTAATAATTTGGATGCTGTTAAATAATTGCTAATGGGAGGGGAGAGAGGAGGACAACGGCAAAAAATTCTAGCTACATACATGGTGTCCAACATCTTCTCAATTCATCCGCCATAAATAAGAGTGTGGCATATCCGGCTAATATGTGGGTGTACACTAGTAGCCAACTAGTAGCCACATATAATAACATTTTTGAAGACCTTTCAGGAAGTCATTTTCGAAGCAATCTGGCTGGGTTTCATGAGATGCTTGCCAAGTAAGTTGACAGCAGTTATGTAGCATGAATTCTTATGCTATACATAGATCTCGTAATGTTAGGAGACGCAGAATGTGCAAATTGGTTAGTTGATTTGGTTACGCTATTTTTATTTTCCCCCTTATGAGTTCATGAATCCTAGCCTTGAGAGGTACTAAGTTCACCAAAGCCCTGTACTACTTTGACTTCAAGTTTTCGACAGCGTTCATTTCTGAAGCACTTAGCTATTCTATGTACTGCTAAAATAGATGGGAGTACTCACATCAATTCCAGTAAATTCTCTTGTTTGTCTATCAATGCGTAACAAACTCCGCGCATTGCGGTCTGTTCTAACAACATCGCTTTTTTCTTCATAGAGGGAGAGTTTAATTTCCGAGATTTCGCCCTGGATATGAGATTTTCAATAAAATAACTCATTAAGTCGGATTACGTTATACATAGGTACTTCGGCACATAGGTACTTATACTTGGATACTTATTTGAATGAATCCGCTCATTCATAAGAATCACTCATTCGAGAGCTCGCATGCTCAAAAATCTCATTTTTTTTAACCAATCCGGATAACCGAGGAAGTTTATTTTTTCATCTTCGGAATTATTCGATCATACGAATCCGAAAAATGTCTAATTATTGCGAAATTCTCCGAAATCGGGGTATTCTGCGAGTGGGCGGAGTCTCGGGTTGAAGGGCGGAGCATCTGCGTGCGCGGGCGAGTTGTGCGGACCCTGCCCTGTCGATCCCCCTATCCCGACCTCATCAATACACAATATTTGAAAGTAACATAAAAAATACAAAATAAAATGCAAAATGATAATTCATAGCACCCTCATTTGATGAACCATGACCATGTCCAATGACCAAAGAACGAAGAGAACCCAACTGATTACAGTTCTTTGAAGACGATTACTTCCAGAGAAAAGGGAACTGTATTCAGGGAAAGCTCTTTGATTATATTTCCACAACTGAGAGAGCATTTCACGTTCTCTCCATGTTCTCTCTACATTTCTCCTCCTGGACTGAGGGCAACTTTAAGCTCCGCCCACTCACGATTTCATTCCCATTCGTCATCGTAATTAGTCATCTTTCTACGAATGAGAATGAGAAAACTACAGGAGTGCGTGCTAAGGCAAACTGATCAAAAGACCTGAGTTGGAAAGAGACGCAGAGGTGAAAAGATCCATGGATTCACGGTCGGAACTCAAAACGATGTGCCTCTTTGGTTCTTCTTCGTAGGTGGAGACTATCTTTGTGTCGAACGACAGTGACAGATGTCCATCCGCCACTTCCGGACCTCCTCGTTCATCCCGCTCATCCCACATTCACCCAGCCACCGCTGCTGACATCCCGCTGTGTCTCCTCAAGTAGTGAATAGCGAAAAAGTGCCACTTGGCACCCGAGCAAATAGTGTGGCGGTGCCGTCGGCGCAGGCCGGCGAACCGAAGTCAGCGGCCCCGGCGCGCGGCCGGCACGTCAGGTCAAGCAAACTTACTCTCATGTACCTCTGCGGATATGAAGTACCGTGAGATCGGCAAACAACGCCAACCCAGCAGTAACGCAGTCACCAAACGCTGCTATACAGCCATTCAAACTACCGTAATCTGCTCGTTCAGGAAACGTGTAATTTGACACCGCAGCGGAAAGTTTGCGAAGAAATTAGAACTGTATATTCTGTGTTAAAACAAATTTTTACATGGAAAATGCGCAAATTTCTGGCAATTTTCCATGGAGTGCTCTGGAAAATCCTGAAGAAGTCATTAATCAACAGGCAACCATCAGGAGTAAAATTTGACATAATGAGATAAAGGCAGGAAATCAACAAAAACGAAAAATAAAGAACTGAATGAAAGAAGTATGAAAGAGGAAGGAAGCTTAGTGTAGTGAGTGAGGGAATGAATGAATGAATGAATGAATGAATGAATGAATGAATGAATGAATGAATGAATCAGTGAATGAATGAATGAACGAATCAGTGAATCAGTGAATGAATGAATGAATGAATGAATGAATGAATGAATGAATGAATGAATGAATGAATGAATGAATGAATGAATGCTATGAATGAATGAATGAATGAATGAATGAATGAATGAATGAATGAATGAATGAATGAATGAATGAATGAATGAATGAATGAATGAATGAATGAATGGAATGAATGAATGAATGAATGAATGGGATGAATGAATGAATGAATGAATGAACTCTGGGAGAGAATGTTTTTTCTAGTATTTCTTAGTCTTCCAGGACTTTCTGGATTCAATGAGGCAAAAAAAAGAAAAGGACTCTGTTACCTCAGGTTAAATTATCAAAGTATAAGAACAAAATAATATGATTGATGAAAAAATAGAAGTATCAGAGGTGGATGAGACTTATTTGGCTTTACATAAACAAATTAAGTGAATTTCCCATATCCATGAGTGTGATTACCCATGGGTAACAGTTGGGTAGAGAATGTCACGTATGGGTAAACATGCTGATGGTGGCAGGTAAAGGGCAAAATTGGTTATGTTAACACGTCCACCACGGGTAATCTCATTGATGCATCCAGGTTCAGGCTGTTACACCTCCAGTAGTCATATTTTCTCCTGAATTTCAAGGAAGGGCTATGCACTGTTTGATATGATCTACATACTTATGTACCAGGACCTTTTTTTGCAACTTGGACTCAACTTGCACCGAGTTTCCAGGATTTCAGCGCTAATCCATGGATTTTCACCTCGCCAGCGTCTAAGGTCGCCTCACTTGACATCCGCGCCGTTGTGCAGTCGACGAGCGGCGCGAGTGTGCCGTGAGTTCCCATGTGTGCCGAGTGAATCATTTCCGAAAGCGTCCGTCAAACAGTCCTCTAGCGCCCGGCCGGGTCCCTATGGCGGGTGATTCACTCAGGGAACACGCTTGCTGAGCTGACCTGGGCTGGCGAAGACGACGCCGCAGTGGTTCGTCAGCGAAAAGCCGCAGCAGGGCTAGGGCATGGGGCCGCGGCTCGTAGGCACACACGCGGACGAGTTTTTCCCCGCGGCGTAATCCATTCTTAGCTCATCGAAATTGGTCGAATATTTGCGTAATGATGCAACACAACGCTGTGCAAACGCGCTGCCCAACGACGTGGGGGCAAAGTGGAATCGCGCCGCTGGGGCGCTGCTATTTCCACTATCCGCATATTTTTAACCACTGACCAGCTTCATATGCCTTTTTCATTCCTCAAATTTTTCTCCTGTTATGACTGCTCGTTTATTTCCTACGCAAAGGGTTAAATATCCCAATGAATATCCGACAGGGAGAGGAATCTGTCCATAATTTACCGCAGTGAAGTACCGTTTTTGAGAAAGTCGATTTTCTCAGTTTTACACTCTTACAGAACCATGTGCACCACATCCTAGCGTTTAGACCCGTATTAGGCCTGTACCGATCCTATCAAACTTGCGTCAATGAATCCAGGGCTCGTATACATACATAGTTGAGATTACCCAGGGTAAACGTGTACACGTCTATGCTAACGAAGGATGAGTTTGTGTGGTGTTAACACGTTTACCCTGTGTAATCTCAAAGGTGCATACGACCCCAGGGTCTGCAAGCCCTCAGTAACTCCTTCAGAAATAGTTCCTGCTGAAACTTTTGAAAAATATGTATCATTGAAGCCTTGAGAAAACGTATAACTTTACAAATGAACCCGTTTCAACTTATTTATGGAATAAATAAATATTGATTTTTTAGGAAAAAAAGATTACTCGGATCCTGCCTAGCTCATCAACCTTGCTTTGGAAATTAAAGCATGTTCAAGAAATCTAGAGAGTAGGAAATACCTTGATGTTGTGAAAATAGCCAGAAGTCCTCTTTCGTGGATAAAATAATGAGAAGATATCCAGGAAAAGACCGAAAAGGCTGGTTTGCGCGTCAAATGCCTGTTACTCTTCGTGATCTATGGATTAATCAATCAGAAACACCCACAAACCCACGTTTCCTGCCCTGGGTCGTCTCTACGGGTTCAACTGTGAACTCGAATACTTCTCTGTCTGTTAGGACTGTATTCCTGGAAATCCAAGGTGTGGTCAGCAGATCATTATTTTAGTTTTTTCTCAACTTTTTCAAGTAATAAGGAGAAAGGGACAGCCGTTGATGATATTTTCTTCTTTCCCCTCTTCTCCCTCTCCTGTTTATTTGTTACTTGAAGTACCATTAGATTTTATCCCACATACTCAAGGACCGCATACATCGTTGAGATCATCCAGGATATACACACGTGTTAGCAGCACACAAATTACCCCAACGTCAACACGTCAGTGGATGCGTCTACCCTGGGTAATCTCAATGATGCATCCAGGCTGAGAGCGTTTTGGCTTCTTACTCTCAGGTAATGCTTTAGTAGGATTATTTTTTGAACAATTAACTATACAGGGACGACGCGGGTATTTTAGCTCATAGATGCCGTCTTCCAAAAATGCAAATTTCAGAAGTTTTTAATTATACATATCTTCCTGCAATTCCTGTGAATTTTCCAATATGAATTAGGATGATCGTATCAATTCAGGGATGTTGTTAGATTAATAGCTCCGAAGATTGGTGAAACTTGTACGGTTCTATGACGATGATCTTCGATTATCTATGTGTGTATTACGCAAACCAAGGGTTGAATGGAAAGTCGTAGTAGGTTTGCGAAAAAAGATACTTAGCTTTATGTAAAAACAACATTTCTCACTTTCTATACTTTTTGAACATGCTTTAATTTCCAAAGCAAGGCTGATGAGCTAGGCAGGATCCGAGTAATCTTTTTTCCTAAAAAATCAATATTTTTATAAATAAATCGAATAGGGGTGAATCTCTAAAATTATACGTTTTCCTAAGACTTCAATGATACATATTTTTCAGAAGTTTCTGCAGGAACTGTTTCTGAAGGAGTTACTGAGGGTTTGCAGCCCCTGGGGTCGTATGCATCATTGAGATTACCCACGATAAAAGTGTTAATACCACACAGACTCATCCTTTGTTAGCATAGACGTGTACATGGTTACCCCGGGTAATCTCAATTATGTATACGAGCCCTGGATTTATTGAAGCAGGTTTGATAGAATCAGTACAGGCCTAGTACGGGCCTAAACGTTAGGATGTGGGGTACATAGTTTTGTAGGAACTATTAGCTGAGAAAATCGACTTTGTCAAAAACGGTACTTCACTGCGGTAAATTATGGGCAGATTTCTCTCCCTGTGGGATATTCGCCGGGCTATTGAACCCTTTGCGTAGGAAATAAACGAGCAGTTATCTTTGGAAATTCGCCTTATAGGCATTCAGTTGATTTTTATTCCAAAGTTAAAGAACATGTTTAAAAGACGTGAGCCATACGATACTCCGTGGACGAATTTTTCATCATTGTATAATTTCACTGCCATAGAATAGTGCTCTCTGAGTGACTTCTCCTTGCTTCATAGAAACTACACATTCAACTCGTTCAATAAATCCTGTCTATCTTTTATTTTGTAGCAAAAACATGAGTGTAAATGTTGTAGAAATCATTAGACTTGTTTTCTTTTTCTTTGTGAAGCAGGGCACCTTCAGCTTGAAGCAGGCAATGGGTCAGTGGCTGAATTCTGGCTGAACTTTCACAGTCCTCGAGATACACTAATAAATAAAATAATAATAGCTTTATGATGATCAAACTAGGCAGTCTGTCTGACATTTTTCTGCAGAACAAGCGCCGGACTTTGACTCTGTTAAATTAGCTAGAATTCAGCATGGGAGATAAATTGTCCGATCTTATATGTCTGCAAACTCCATTTATTGTAGTTCTGCTCTCACTTTTTTCTCTTCTTTCTCTTCTGCTTATGTGTGTTAGGAAATAAAGAAAATTTTGGAGAAACCTCATCGGAGAATGCACTGAAATCATCAGTGTATCGAGTTCACACGAGCAAAAATTAAGCGCTTCTGCGAATGCTTTCTGGTGCTTTTCCATATTCATATCCATATCAACATATTCCCAGTTTGCTATACAATATCATGCATTTATTCACATCATCACACCTTGGCGCAAATGTCGTGCATTGACGAGAGATAACACAAATTGATGATGCTGTCGATCACTGATCCTTATTGAATGGATGTCTACCGGATAAATATATCCCGGAGCGAAGTAGGTGGATACCCTCATCTGCAGACAAGTTGGCACTGGATAGCGAAATGTCCGTTCACCATATTGGGCAAGTTATGTTGGATACGGACCGTGAGATCCTCGTTTATCCAGAATTGAAGAATTGCTTCCGAATGTGATAGGTGTTCTTATCTTCATCGTTATTTGTGGAAGCAGAATGAGGCGAGACATGTCGACCTCAGTTTCCCAAGAGGATTTTCCCATTTTGCGTTAACTGGTAAATCAGTGAAGTACAGGGAACGTTCATGAAGTCCGCTACAGGCCACCTGTGTTGTGAATGATACGGGTTGTGTAGAGTGGATACAAGCGAACTATAATATTTGTAGCCTGAGACGGTTATTGCCGATAAAATGGTAATTGTTCATCCCTAAAATAGTGCATAGGTACAGCTAAGACCCGTTTGTGTTCTTTTCTTTCTGTAATTTCTGCTCTATATAGTTTTTGTTGGGCTAGTAGCGGAGTAGAAGCCGATAATACGTCAGGAAATGCACGAAATCTACACCAAACGCACTATTAGTACGTTATCAGTCACGTTCTATTTTTATTTTTATGCACTCTAGGTCAACAGTCCCTTTATGGCAATCCTTTTAAAGTTCGTGACCACCAGTACGGAACTATCGATCCGTGGCTCTTGTCCGTCCGTCACCAGCGCTATCCGAAGTGCACTTTTATTGACCTGACTGTGCTGCTGTTGAGTCAGTGTGCATAAATGCAGTACGTATACATACCTAAGAAGAGTGGAGATGGGTGTTAAGTTTACCTAAGTAGGCGGAGTTTTGTTGCACCGCACGTGTGGGCGTGTCCGGTTCGGCGCCGCGACTGTGCGGCGCAGAAAGCGCCGACCGACGACTTCGGTACGACGCGCGTACGTCAGCACGACCGACACTGCGTCTAGCTCACATTCGTCGTTGCTGTACTGGGCGCCAGGCGGCGCCAACTGGCGCCGCAACGTCTTTTATGGCGCTATTAGCCGCCAACTTGGCCGCCTCTAGCGGCCTTATCGCCGGTGGGCGGAGCGTTGGCTCCGAGCCAGTTCTTATCTTTCAGGGAGTTTAAACGCACGGAATAAGTGCATTTTCACGATTCTCGAACTTTCCGCTTTTTTTTCGATTTCCGATCGATTTTTATTGATCTCACTCACGACATACCGTATTCGCCCGTTTTCCCCTCAGGACCATACCGGCGACGTTGAGCAAGGCAAGATGTTGGCATAGCTGAAGCCGTGTTTCTCAGCTATGCTACATGGGGCCACGCACTGCGTCTGCACTGTCATTACCCTAGCCACATGATCTCCTCCTTCTAATCAATAAATCGATATCTATATTTTTCATTGGTCTGCAGTTGTACTGTCATCTCGCAACAGTAGTGTATGCGATGGAGATATAGTTCCCTGGCTTATTCTTCATTGGGCGGACTACCTTATGACGTCACAACATTACAGTATCCTCTACGACTACGGTAGTGCTCAGAGAACCACCAATAGGGCAATGCCTGGCTCCACATCAGGTAATCTCGGAGGTTTTTTTTTGACAAAGTGGGCGGAGCTTCCTGACCTAGTCCTCCAACTAAAAAAGAAAGTTGAAAAATAAGCCCCGCCCACTTTAGTGAGGCACTAACTTGTTTCCTTCTTCATTCAGTTTTTTTTCTCATTTCTCTTCGTCTCTCCTATTCCAACACTCTCTAGTTGCGTTCCGCCCCCTCGCTCTCTCCGCTTTCCTCTCCTGCTCTTTACTGGATAGAGACGCAGAGGAATCTAATAATTTTCTCTGCGCTCTACGCTTTTACTAATTTTCTGGTTTCTAACCGGTAACGTCATGTATGTCTCCCCCTCGTAGACTTTTCTCCTGGACAACTGTTCCTTCCTAGGACAACTGTTACTGCTACTAACCATAGAAAATTACAAGTTAACAACCCTCTGAATTTATTCTATAACATTTCTCCTTCAAAAATAGAATTAATATTGCACGTTTAAAAGTTGATAAATATTGGTAACAACTAATTAAAAGGTAAGTGGTAATAAGCTCTAAGCAGCAAATAAGGCACTATACACATTGAGCAATTGGTCACAGGCGGACCGCGGCGGGACTACAAAAATTTTGAGACAGACAACAAATCGATAACTAGGGGTACAGATATAGGAAGGCACAAAATAGGCGAAAATTGATGAGGAAAGTGAATAATTGTGCGAAATATTGATTTTTCAGCAAAGATAGCGATGACACCACTTTAACATGCAGTTAGCTAGGCAAATGAAGATCAAAGGAAAAATCGATAAATTAATTGGTACCGGTAGGTCAGGGAAATTAATGAGTTTTGATCAATCCGTGAGATTATTGATCGATTTCGCAGATGACTATTAAATTCTGATGAAATACTCCACGATGAAGAAGGATTCGGTGTGGTAGATCAACATGATGGCAAGGACTAATCGATAATGAGGGTGACGTCATCACGTACCCTGGGGTATATAAGCGTACTGTGTGCGATTGCCGCCATTCCGACACTCATAATCCCAGACACGATTCTCGTTCATGTCCACCACACGAACACCTTCAGCGAATCGAACCTAAATCGATCGATATCAATCGATAACTTCTCGCTAAGCTGGCCGTTTTTTGCCGCCGCTGCTCATAGGTTGGAGTCAATATTTTGCGGAAAGGTCGCCGCTACCGTAACCCGGTGACGGATAGCAAATAGAGAGCGATGATGTTGCAAATAGGGCGTGGTCAAGGGTGGACTTGTCTCAAAATCGGTTCCGGCCAACGGTTGTGTCCCAAAAGTCGTGGAAGGTCAGGGAATCAGCCAGGGACAAACCTTTTTCGGGGGACATAATATGTCGAATACTGTGGTTCTGCTGATTTGCAGAGCAATTAATACAGGAAATGCAGATCCACTGCTCTCAACAGTTTGGAAATAGGAATCGTTGATCGAGCCAATCAATACGTATGAAAACCATGCGACCAGGAATGCTCTACTTATACAGAGTATTCCCCACACCAAAATGCTGCAGTTTCGCCCCATTCATGAAATTCTCCACATCCTGCTGCTCTCCCTAAGCTCCGCCCCCATAGCTTCCAAAAACGGACAACTGTCACTATAGCATCACCTCCATCTTTATTCCTGAATAGTCGACTTTTGTGTTCGGATAGCAAACTTCGTGCACGGATCGCCAATAATTAGCCGCTGTCTCTTTACCACAACACTCATCCTGAAAACGGACAACTATCACTGGTGGGCGGGGCCTATTTAACTCCTCAGCGTCACATACGTCATTCACAAAGTTGTCGTGGCAGCACATGCTGAAATCGTTGGTGCTTGCCGGTCCAAGCGATTGTTCGTCGTCTTCGCAACAAGCGTAGCGTGCCTAAAGCAAGTTCGAAAAATCAATAATATCGATTGGTTGAGGGTCAATCAATAGCGAGCCAGTACTACCTGTAGAAATTTCTGGAAACAACACAGCTGTACGGTATGATTGGAGCATTTCCCAGGGACACACACGTCTGTCAGGTAAATTCCCCGCTGACAGCACTTTGACAGTCCTTCTCTTCCAAATTTCTCTTGCTGAAAAATCGATAGTTTAGCGGCGAAGGCGGGAAATTTGAAATTGAGCGGAAAAGTGAGGGAATCACCTGTTGATAGCATATATCATCTGTGTAGGCTGAGCAAGGGATATTGTTCTCGGACGCATGTTCACCGAACTTAGTGAATCGCTGGTCATGAGCTTTCTGAACCAATCAATATCAATCAATAACCACAAACTTCCTTTTAACAGTGAATAGCACACCTTTGGATTCCTCGGATCGCTGTGAAAGAACTGGCCCGGCGCTGGTGTCGGCCATAACGGATCGAATTGTGTCGGATAGGGAATCTGAGTCTGTAAAGCAGCAAATCTTCGACGATCGATAAATCGATTATGGCAGATCAATCGGTGAGGATCAATTCTCGGAACCCAGCGCTTTTTTATTTGCACGCGTTGTGTGGAGCTCAAACACGCACCTCAGTGCGTGTGTTTGCTCTTATACACACACCACACAGTTGCACTGACCCGATGACTGTGTGGTGCCGGGCGAAAGTCTTACGAAAGTAGAGGGGAAAGGTCGACGGACTGTTTCGACGGCTGGTTGACTGGGCAAAAATTACCGTTAGGAAGTGGTTGGTGTAGTTGCGGACATGTGCGGAACCTGACGGGGTCTGACTACTGTAGCGGCCAATAAACAATGGTCATCATTTTTGGTGACCAAATTTTTTTACATGTCACCTCTGGATTAAGGCACCGGAATGAAATGCACACATATGATGGGACTACATAAGGGCTGCTCGAATTGGGCAATGACTCCCAATTTGGATTTTTAATCCTATCTCAGTTTCCTCCGTTTTCCTGGATTTTGTCAGTGGTGAAGAAAAAATACGAATCGAAAAAGAAGTCAGAGAAGTTTCCCGGATGAGGATGGAGAAATTTCCCTGTCTTCATTCGTCGCGAAAATGAAGGAGGGCTAACCTGCAGAAAGTGCATGAAATCAGTTATTAACCCATATCACACTGTTTTGACGCCTTTCGTCGCATAGGGGTAAAACCCGCTGTTATACCCTACCACCAGATAGTCAAGATACTGTGCCAAGTTGCGATCCCTAATTGATGCTTTAAATTTTTTGATGCAGTTCTGAGTCTATTTCAATGAATAAATGGATAAATTTGGAGTACTGAGCACCAAAATGCAGGCAGGCGACAGTGAGCGACACTGAGCGAGAATAGACAGCGAGCGACGGCGAGCGGGCGACAAGAAGACGTAATTATGAGAGGGAACATTCCGATTTGCCAAGAGATCTCCTTCGTTTTGGTAGCGTAACGAACAGCCCTGCAATGATTGCCGCTAGCAGCAAAAAATTGCGCGGCGTATTACAAGAAGACCATGGCATCAGGCTCGGGCGACACAAGTGACATGATGCAAGGGATATATTATACATCTATTAGGCGAGGTCATGAACAGTTTTTTTGCTAAGCGTCATTCTGGACACTTTTGCATTACCCCGGAATAAATTAAAGAGAAAAAACCGCCACGCTAGGAGCTAAGCTGGCCCAAGCGAGCCTAAGCGACAAAATCGTATTGGCCAGGCGAACCCAAGCGGTAAAAAACCATACCTGAACAGAAGGCGTCGTCATCACGACAGGCAACAAGTCATCTTCGTAGTCTTCATCTGGCCCATATCCTCGATTCGAAACTGGAAAACAACTCTTTGGCGTAATCGTTAATGCTTATATTATCGATCGTTTCGTTAATGAACTCACCAGCGGACGGTCCCGTAGTACTTGTTGTTGTCTGGGATGTCTGCTGATGGTTGTAGTGAGGTTGACTCTGACGAGGATCAAAGTTGGCAGTTGGTTGTCTTGGATTGTTCTGAATATGGGAAGCTGCTTCTAATTCATGGTTTCCCAAATAATAAAAAAATAATAATAAAAATAATGTGAAGTTTTTTCCGTGCTATGTAACCACTTGTTGAATCTGACTTTTAATGAATCAAGGTAAAGGGTTCACCCTAAGGCTCTCATTGGCCGGTAATTCCGAATTTCTTTTTTGCTTCTGTCGCTCGCTCGCCTAGAAGGCTCGCTAACAATCGCCGAGGTCTGTTTCGACATTTAACTCGCCCACTCATGTCCATCGCTTTTTTTTTGCGTTCACCCTTCATTTAGATAATGGGAGGTAAGAAAATTCTTCCTCAATAATATCGTCCACACTCGCTTTCTGATTAGGTCTGCGCCACTTTGTCGCTCGCTCCCACTCTGATCTACAGTGCCTTGTCGTTTATGCTCACTTTCTGATGTCAATGGTGATTGCCTTTTGTATGAAAGATCCTGTCATGAAAGAAATACTCCTTTTTTGTGCAAGTTGATGATAGTCGCCTTCTACGAGGACTCGCCCCTCTCCCTGGTTGTCGCTCATACTCGCCCACTGTCGCCCGTTGTCGCTCGATCTCACTTTGGTTGTATTCGAATGCACGCCATCGAGCAAATTAACTGGCATGTTTGACAATTTGGCGCAGCACTGAGCTCCACCAATTTAACTACCGGACAACTAGCACATTTGGTGTTCACAGTGGGAGGAGCTTATCCCACCCATCCACAGGCAATATTTTTTCTTTTTTTCTACCCACCATGGCCGTAGAGGGAAGGAGGATAGGGTAGGGGATGAGAGAGAGAAAAAGTGTACTCTCGGCACGGTAGAGGGACAAGCCCTAACCCAATTTCAATTATAGAAAAAATTGCTTTTGAATTTGAATATTCTTCAGCAATGATATTTGAAAGGCAGAATTTTAAAAAATTAGCCTAAGTAAAAATAAGCCTACATAAAAATGTCTCAGCAACTCATTCTATCTTCATAGTTTCCATGGATATTTACCTCTAAGGACAACTAACAAAAATCAATAGGCACTCACATCCTCATTTTGTCCTCGATATACCGTACCCGATGTGCGATAATTACTCGGTTGTTGGTAGTTGACGTTTTGTTGACGATTCCAGTACGGATACTGAGTAGTGGTGACTGCTTGCTGGTAGCGCGAGTCAGCGCGGTTGTGCTGCTGTTGCTGTGGCGTCTGCATTTGCGTACGCTGCTGTTGTCTACCGTAATCCTGCTCTGGCCGTTGCTGATTGTAATTCGCTCGTATGTTGATTGTTGGCCTTGAATTCGAGCGACGGTACTCTTCGTATCGACGGGCCTCGGCTTGTTGTTGTTGTTGTTGTTGTTGTTGTTGTTGCTGCTGCTGCTGCTGGTATCGTTGTTGTTGTTGTTCCAGCTGCTGTTGTTGTTGCACTCGATGTTGCACGGCAGACATTTTTACAAACGCGTCCACACTCTGAAAAGGATTACGGTAATCCCAACGTGCCACGTGGATATGATAATTATTGATTAGTGGTGTTAAAATGTTATCGATTAGTGCAATCAGCTCACTTTCACTTCAATCCTAATGCGCCTCCTCACCTTGGGCGTCTTTCGCGATCCTGCATTCGTATCAGCAGCACGAGTTTCGTCATGTTGGCACGGACCACACGGTGCGTGGTCACGTGCACTATCGATCGCGTCTAACGTGTCACGATATGACGTCATGTCGCTACGCGGATGCGACAACACGTGCGCGACGCGGCTGCATCTAAAAAATCAATATCTACCAATATAGCCAGAGGCATGTTTCAAGATGCGTCTCGATTTATTTATTTATTTACTTATTTATTTATCTATTTTTTATTTATCTATTTATTTATTTACTTATTTATTTATTTATTTATTTATTTATTTATTTATTTATTTATTTATTTATCTGTTTATTTATCTATTTATTCATTTATTCAATACACTATTGTCCCAGCTTATGTATTATATAACCTCCACTAGATCGTGCATAATCGCTCTCAGCCGCTTATGCCCGCCCATTCGCGCACCATCGCGTCGACATTGGGCTCGCTCACTGTCGCTGCAGTACACTTGTCTTAAACTTTACATTTCGTCTATGTATAATTTTACAGGTTAGTTTTTCCAGTGAATCCGGTAAAAAAAATTAGCAGAATCCCGTTTACTACTTAATATTGGTAAATAGTAACCATAGGTTTGATGTCACATGGGCACTAGAGTCGCCTGATGTCGCCCGTTGTCGCCGAATGTCGCCCGTTGTCGCCGAAAGTCGCCTTGCAGTAAACCCGCTAATGGCGCCCGCGAACGTACATTATGCTGTTGAGGTGCAAGCCAAAGCTGTCATTTTATTCTGCTGCTGACGACCCAGGGCCTCATGCCTGAATTTAGTTTGCATTTTGATCCCCGAGATCGATTACCACCCGGTGTCGCTCGCCCAACCCTTCTACACTTGCCCATAGGCCACAGTCTAAACAGAAAGCTCAAAAACCCCCATTTCACAGAAGGTCATTTTCAAATCTA
Source organism: Ancylostoma ceylanicum (assembly GCA_000688135.1). Taxonomy (NCBI): domain Eukaryota; kingdom Metazoa; phylum Nematoda; class Chromadorea; order Rhabditida; family Ancylostomatidae; genus Ancylostoma; species Ancylostoma ceylanicum. The sequence continues at coordinate 334,914 of JARK01001485.1, read as the reverse complement.
TCTAGATTTTCTCAAAGATTTGTCAATATTTCCAGTGATTTTTTGAGAATAGTTAGTACTGCTCGTGCCAATTTTATGTTGGACCGTCTTTTAACGGCCACGCCCTCCTGCTCCACCTTCGGAAAACTCGCGCTAATGTCGCTTTTTATTTATCCATTTGCATATTCCAAGTATCGGAATAATAAATAGGTTTGGTTTATCGCGCTCGCCGGTCGTCGCTCGTTGTCGCTCGGGATCACCGGTTGTCGTTTGCTGTCACTCGAACTCGCCAGTTGTCGCTTGCTGTCGCTCGACCCCGCCAGTTGTCGCTTGCTATCTCCGGAACCTTAGCCAATCCTAATTTTCCATTGGTGTTGTTCATTTCTGTTAAGAAATCACTGGCGGAAAGAACCAAATTCTAAATCTGGTTTTTATAAAAGTCGCTTTGACCCACTTTCGCCTAGAGCTGGCTTTCTCTACGCTAAGTATAGTCAACTTGGGAGTCGCTTCTGTTCGCTTCCGCCCACTGCCCGCTTTCAACAGTGTTTTCGAACCTACTTTATTCCGCAATATTTTTGTGAAGTTTTATATCAAAACAAAGGAGAAAGCTGAGAAAAATGCAAAAAAAAAAAATGAAAAAAAGTCTCGCTCGCTCACTGTCAGTCCCGCTCGTACTCGCCTATTGTCGCTGGCTGGTAGCACTGGCCCAGGTGACTGAACTTGCTTGTATCTTATTTATCACAGGGTAGACAATGCAAAAAAAATGGTCATAAAAATGCAATCTATTGATTGTGGTGATTTTTGTGTTCCTGCATAGTCTCTGTATAATATCGATTGATGCAAAACTTTTGGGACACCTGTCATACCTGTCGAAAACGATCTGGTCGTGATTGGATGCCTCGTGTGCTCGCCATACTTTGTCCACGTCTCGATCAATCACTAGCCGTGGAAACTAAAATGGTCACAGGATTCGTTGAGGCGCGACTGATCAATAAATCGATAATTGTGGACGTACCTCATTCTGAATCCTCGAGATGGTCACCGGTGCTTCGTAGGACGGTGCAACGACAACGACACGTACGTCACCTAATCTGGACGCCATGTACGAGAGCCTGCAAATACGTCCGTTAATATTTGTCGCCGACGACGATAAGAAGCCGCGCTTGGCTGCTTGAACACACTTGTGCGGTGATCACCACCGTTTCCGCGACCGCTCTCATTAGTATTGATCGATATTGATTTGTTGTGTAAACATTAATAAACTACGAATACTCCTCGATTGCCATTTTTCCTTTGTGCTTGATTTTGGAACATCAGCTAAGCAGACACTTATTTATTGGAAAACAAGTCATGGTGAAAGAGTATGCTGATATAAGAGGGCCCAGAGAAGCGAAGAAACCAGTGGTATTTCAAGCAATCTGCACGTGTGCGTATGAAAAAAACATGACTTTCCAAGAGTGTCCAGAGAAGCAGACAAACCCACATAGTTTGAGAATCGGAGAAGGTCCAGAGAAGCAAATAAATCGGCAGAGATGTTGAAAATTCAGGCACATACTGGAAGAGCATGGAAATCTATGAGCGTCTAGAGAAATGCCAGTTTAAAAAAATCTCATTCATTGTAGAAGAGTATAGGAATTGAGGAGAGCACAGAGAAGTAGAGGAACCGATTGAACTACTTATTGTAAGTTATCCAATCACTAATGAATTTTGAGGTTTTGTTAAGCAATTAATGAACGGTTGAATGAATGAAGAATGAATGAATGAATGAATGAATGAATGAATGAATGAATGAATGAATGAATGAATGAATGAATGAATGAATGAATGAATGAATGAATGAATGAGTGAGTGGTGAATGGAGAAAAAAGGAATGACGAAAAGACAGAGAGGAGGTTTTTTAACTTTTGAGAAATGAAAAAAAAGAACATGGAAGGAAATGAACCAATTTATGCACGTAGCTGAAAATGTTGCTTAGAAATAACTATAAAAGTGTTTAAAAAATGATAATCAGCACCATCAATTACGACGTTGGCCATCCAAATTTGCACCGATGATCTCTGTGGATTCGAAAATGTTTTTTTTTTCTGAGAATTAAAGTTCGGTAGCAAAGTATAAACGATGAAAAAATCAATAGCTCAAAGCCTGAGGAAAACTATACTCTAAATGGTACTCACACTCATTTCGGCACAAAGAAAGCCGTCGAGGATCCAAATGCCTACATTTAGTGTAGATCACCGCCGGTAATGCGAGTACAACAAATCCAACAAGAAATTCGAGCCCGTTGGAGCGCCGCCTTTCGCATGGCCGAGCGTCAAAATACTTCAGCTATGCGTATTCGATTTCTATTTTGTACAAGGCGCCGGTGGAGAAAGCGTAGATCGAGTGTTTGAGTAGGTGTTAATCCAGATCAACACTTTTCGCTGAAGAAATACGAGCTTTCCGGGGGAAAAAGGGCTGGTTTCATGTCCAGAATTTCACGGGTCATTCCCATTTCCTTCCTGCGCCCAACTTTTGGCTGCGGTCGCTTGATATTTTCATCCAAGATGCCGACGAGGTGAGCTGTATTCATGAAAAAATCCTATGTACGTAGAAGATGCGTCTGACGCGCGACGCACGCGCGCATCTAGTATAAATTGCCCTTATTTCGCACAAAAATCGCTGCTGATCGAGTAGTTCGACCAGGTTTTGCCTATAAACTCTACAGGAAACGGAGGTAACAGTCTACCATCCCCGACGATTATTGATTCGGGCGTTGATTCCATAGATTTTATTGATTTTCTCTCGTTCTTTCTGCAATTTCATCTAGAACAAGGAATTTCGTGCCGGAATAACCATGCGACAATTTTATTGATTTTATTTATTTTTTGAAAGTTGATCTTGTAGTTTAAAAGTTGACCTTGTAGTTGATCGATGTAGTCATGTCCACCCCAATATGCTAGCTGCATGTTGCGCGCGTAAATCGATTTATTGATTTTATCGACTTTTCTCATTTTTGTTCTCTATATATCCTCTACACTTGAAGTGTGCCATTAAAAATCCTAAAGCAAATATTTACCTGTGCACCAGTGTAAAATATGGATACACAAGGAATTCGAACTAAACCTATGTGCAGTAATGCATGAAGTAGTCATGTGTATTGATTTTTGGTCGTATCGATTTTTCAAAGAAGAATTCTCGGAAAGAATCAGGAAATTTAAGTAGATTACGTGGAAAAAAATTAAAGTGAATCCATGTAAAATTAAATTCAAGTTTGAATGGAGTTAGAAAAGTATTATTGTATAAAAATACAGTACCCAAACAAACCTACCGTTTCAGTTGTCGATGGCACGATGCACACTGTAGAGGCATAAAAACCGCCACCAACACAGAACCTCGTGACGCAGCCACGACATCTCTGCCACGTACCAACAGCGTTGACGTAGTACATAGTGAATGTCGCAAACAAGCGACCGATGTGGCTAGACACCAGAGAAGCAGAGTAACGGCTCGCATTGTCATGTCATGTCAGGTCATGTTAGGCCTGAAATGAACTTTGACCTTCAAAAACATAAAAAACGAGGGCGGTTTACAATAGCAAAAATGATATGATATGAGTATGATTTGAGTGGTAAAATGATATGAGTAGATCAACAAAATTTTCTTTATATATTTTTGATCGATATTTCATGACGTCATTTCTGTGCTCTGCGTAGGAGCGGCTGCTACCGTATGATTACAGCGAAACATCAGCCAGTGAGAAATATCAAGTAGGAAAGGCTGTTTCATCGATGTACCATGTGACACCAAGCCCACTGTGTCTCACATAACTCAACGATGCGCCAGTTTACACGTTCAGAGAAACAAATGATGTGCCAAGGAATAGACTTGGCTGGCAGTTCTCACCTTGATAACCTAGATTTCAGTGGGTGTAAGTTGACGCTACGTTGGGTTTAATGCTAGCCGAGAAACGCGGCGGCAATTAGCTCGTCAAATTCTCTTACCTATGTTATTTCCTCCTGCTTTCATTACACTCTGATGAGTACTAAGACCAAGAAAATGAATGAATGAAAGAAAGGGAATTTTCTACATGATCTAAAGCACTGCATCATTCATCAATGAATAGACAAAAAGGAATGATAGCTTCAAAACAAGTCTTAACGTCGGATCGCAAGTGTAACTACTCCCATTTAGCTCTAAAATGCGGCCAAAAAGGAAATCGTATGACTTTGATTCTCATTTTCTACTCGCACACAGAATTTTCCACCACGACCTGAACCGGAAGAAGTACGGCGCAGTTGCTGTGTTTAGTCCTTATCTTTAGTATACATATCGTGTCCTTACAAAAATGTGCTTACGGTAGAAAACACTTCTGGTATCGATAGCACCAAATCGCTTAATCAGCTGTGGCATGAACACGCTTTTACCAGAGAATGGTGCAAAATCACGTCATTTTGATCGTATGGATACGCTGAAGGATTCTAGCTTTCCGTTGCTTAAACCCACAAATGGGTAAAACAGATTCCCTAAAAACAGCGAAGTAATTTAAAATAGGAAAATGAGATTGTGGAAGAGGAAAAAATGCCCATGAATTTTCAAAATGTACCAAAGTAAATAAACGAGAAGGCAGAATATTTGGTGGACTGCAGTAAATATCCCTTAATTGAGCTGGTAAAATCACGAGCTGCCATTAACCTAGGCGAAGCTTTCGCGAAATGTTTCCAGCACTGGCAAAATTCTGGTAGAATCTAAATTGTCGATGAAATTCGATAGGAAAGGTCATTGGAATTTTCAAGATATTGATTCGAATGTTCAGAAGCCTTTGAAAACCCGAAGCAGCAAGAATTCTCTTGATGGTATAGCGGTTCTGCGGGGATTTTCAAGAGATTCCATGAAAGATTTCAGATATCCTTATTCTTCCTGGAATTTTTCTGGCGTGTGCCAAGAATTTACGATGAAGTGTTTGTCGTTGAAACTGCTTTGGAAAAATACCGAGAGCTCTAAAGTGCTAGACATAAAGTTCGGAAACCTCTGGAGAACAACTAGCTTTTTGAAGCTCTCGAGACATCCATGAAATTTCAAGAATTCGTGTAAAAAAATTCAAATTTTCCTAGGTCAAGTCTAATTGAGGAGAACGCCCAAATTTTCCTGTTTCAAATTCGGAAGCTGGAGCTTTTCCCAAGGGGACGCTAGCGTTTCCATTTTTTTTTTGCTGCCACTTTTTCACATGGATCTTCAACTGCCTAGTTTATTACATATAGTTGCTATGTAATCTCAAAAATATTTAAGGCTTTGAAATAAAACCTGACAATTTTCAGCTAATTCCTTAAATTTCTAGGATTTGATTAGACACATCTGCACCCCTCAACAGCAATATAAAATTGGCAAGAATGGAACGGAGAGCTATGGAAAAATCCGGAAGCCAGCCGGAATGAATGATCGAATCGATGCTACCTCAGTGACAGAAGTCGCTTGGCGCTGGGACGGCAGCGCAGGCCAGGCGCTGTGTAAGCGACCCGCCGTCGTCGGCGACAGCTGAGCTCGTTGCCTGAGGTAAAAACAGAAGCCAACGGCGGCACCTTCGTGCTGACGGCGCTGTGCGCTCGTTGTGCTCGTAAAATTCACGACTCCTTCGGCACTGACATGTGCTGGTCAAGTCGTCAGTGAGGAGGCTATGGGAGCAGTATGCCCTTCAGGATGACGTAGAGGATCTGAGCCAGCTTGTACACATCGAGCTTTTACGGATTTTTCATGTTCAATTATCCTTACCATATCATATAATCGGACGAGGCATTCGGGTATACCCCATTTCTCCTTTCGCCAAAACTCGCCCTGAGCCTGGATGCGTCATTGAGATTACCTAGGGTAAACGAGTTGCCTCTCGTGTTAACGATGAGTAAACATGTGAGTGTTAGCACGTTTACCCTAGGTAATGTTATTGATGCACGTGGCCTCTGGAACTGCTGGTAGATTATTCCCCTTTCGTGCGCTTCACTGAATCCAGCCACTGGTCTTGCCCATACTACGGGTTTTCCTTACTTCAGAATGAAATTATACACGTCTCGATCATGGGTTCAATGCCGTATCCATGAGAATTTCCATTTCTGGTATGAAAGTGTCGCAAAAATGACTACTTTCGAATGACCATAGGTCAGTTTATACTAGAGGCTCAAGCGATAAACGTACGCAGTCGCTCGAGGAACATTTTCAGGAAGGTCAGAACTTCTCGCGATTCTTGCAATTGATTTTAGTCTCACATGCGCTACCGAATATCTCATCTGCGTCTGGCATGCGTCTGCGTTGCGTCCTGCGTGCGCATTCGTTTATCTTTCCTTAATCGTTACGTACGTCTGACACGCCTACATGGTATGAAATGGTCTTGATCGTACAGCATCACAAGCAGCCGGTGAGCCATCCGGTCATTCCTGACTTAGCAAAGGTACTTGTCAAGAATGTAAAATGGTGGATCGTTAAATTTTATGTGCTTCACAAAGAGCATACGCTTCTGACGTTCTAACACGCTTGTTGTGAAGCTAAAGAGTGTGCTTTATCGAACAGTTCAGGTGGCATGGGCTGGATAATTTTGAGCAGATTCTTGTACAATACTACGGAAGTTTATTTGGAAGACTGTTTTTCTTATTGAGAAATCGGAATTTTTCTGGAAAATAACGAAAAATGCGAGATGAAACGGCGACGCAATGAAACATCAGTAGATATCCCTGAAAATATAATTCACCAGAGGAAATCCTGAACGGTTCCGAAGATATTTTTAAGACCAACAAGGTGTACCTTAGGAAGAATTTTTGGTGTAGCGGCAAACGAAATATGTATGTACTATGGTATTGGGTGTGCTCCATTAAAATGAGAATTTCAAAGTTGAGGTCTAGGCCCTGCAACAACGGGCCTAATGATCCTTTGTCATCCGATCCGTTGTTTTATAACGTTTTACGCTAACCACGGTTAGAAAACGAACGAATGGAGGACTAGATCGGCGGCAGCAGTTCTCGGTGAAACAAGAGGGGTCTCAATGCAGGCATAACCCCCCCTACCCTATGGAGGTGTCGGAACGATTTTTCGGGATAATCCGATCGAACAAGTAATGATCGACGCTAGAAAGACTAATATTCAATGGAAAGAAAAGTGAGGTTCCGGTCACGGAACATGGCATGCATTTTTGGCACACCTTCATATGCACATATTAAATTGAATAGTTTAAATTTGAAAAAGTAGCCGTTATCTCTGGAGACGGAAGAAACTCTCCTTCTCCCCCTCTTTCTCTCTCTCTATCTATCTACATCTACATACTTCTTCCTCGCTTTTGAGAATAAAACGTAGCTGAAACTCTACATAGAAGGGAATGGGTAGCCCTGCACCCTTTCGGGGAGGGAGGGAAGGGCTGTGAAGCTTTGAGTTCTTAGGAATATTCAATTTTTCGGATAATCCTCCGAGTTATTTGTGAAAATCAACGATTTATTTGATGGATACTGTATATTGCGGTAAATCCACTACTAAATCCTAGCACCACTGCCAAAACCATGTCAAAGCGCAAAAACACACCAATATGTGACAATAAACGTGACAAAGCAGCAAATAGTGTGACTGGTGAACATGTGACACTTTAGAATCCATCCATCCACCGGCAGACACCTGCCAGCCGCTGGAATTCCCCCCGCCAGACGCAGCTGTCACATAATCATATCGGCTTACAAGCAGAAACAGTGCACTTTTTGAGGGTTGAATGATTCTGGGTGTGGTTGCGCAAGGTACTGTATGCTACCGTATCACACCTGGCATCTTGATACGGTACTCAACAATACTAGTAGGATGTTGTAGGTGTAAGAAACGTTGAACTACTTTTGGCTTGTGTGAAGTCATAGGGGGCGTGGCTTTCTGGTGATGTCTTGGTTTCAACGAGTTTTACACAGAGCCTGGGGCTGTGGCGGCCATCCCCATTGATAGGATGGGTATTGATCGATTGGTTGGACTTCCAGGTAAGTTTACGGATTGCCTTAATAAAGCTGCAATTCACATTCCTTCAATGTAGACACAATGACAACGGCGTATGCAGCTCAGGTGGTGGTCACAAGCAAAACTATGCATATTGATTGACCTGACTGAAAAAAAGAATCTGTATTGATTGATCTGAGCGTGTTACATGTGCGTATTGATTTACAAGAGCGTTTTAAACATGCGTATCGATCAACCCGACTGACGAGAAGAAGTAAGGTATTGAAAATGGAGCCAACTGGCATAGCTTCTTCATCGCTGAAGACCAACTGTATGAAGGGGCGGGGCTTTTGGAAACCGACCAATAGGAGAACGGCCGACCGGTCCCAATTTTGGCAAAAGGAACCCATGCACAGAAATATATAAAAGTACATTGCTATGACTTAATAAAATGTTGTCGCAACACATTCTCGTCCAATGCAAGACTATGCGCACCACACAACATAATTGACGCACAATTGCACGAGCTCTGAACCACGTCGGTTATTTGCCAAGAATTTTGGGACATTGGCTGCCACAGAGATTAAAAGGGTTATTCTGAACTAAATAGCAATGTTCCCACTGTCTGTGACGTCATCACACCTCTATGGACAAAACTGCACAACTTACACCTCAACCTGACTGGGTCATCGGGAGGTTTCTACACGGCACTGCTTCCAGCGATGAAGATAAATATTTATTTTTCACAGCGGGAAAAATCGATAATTACATTACAACGGTTTGTGACGAATTGCACTTCTCTGGAAACGGTTACCGTTGGAATCACGTGCATACGGAAGGTCAGGGGAAAATCAATAATCAATAACCGAGATAATCGATAATACTACAAAACTGAACGAAATGGGCAACTATTTACATGCAATATGCTGAATATGTGTTGGCCTAAAAATTAAAAATTCAATGAAGTCATCAGAAAAATTCAATCAGCGGATCAGCTAAGCTCATCATATATAAAACCATAGAAAAATCGCGGCAGAGATTAGATAAAGAGAGGAGAACGCGGCAGAAGAATGCGTATCGATCGATATCGATCAGCAAAATTGCTCACTATCTGGAAAAAAATCGATAACATCAACGACGAAAAGAAATCGTAAGCTATGCACATTCGTCTGTGAAAGGAAAGACACGTACGGAGGAGTGTATGTATGTAAGATTCTGCATCTCAATCGATAAACATAAGTAATCAATAACGGATGAATAAAATCGATAAAATGTGGCCTAAAAAAGTGGAGATTATATGTGGCCTAAAATAGAATATGGGAATGTATGAAAATATTTCCCCAGGCAGAGACGCAGAGTAGATGAATTAATCTGCTTCTCTGCGCTCCAACGGTGTTGTTGCCAGATTTATCACTGGAGCATGATTTTCGAGTTGGAGCAGATATTAGTTAAACTCCTACACCCTGCAGTTATTCCGCAGCGCAAGGCATTGCGGCCGGGATGGTTTGTCCCCTTGGCCTTGTACGATTTGTGGATCCACGTGATGTGAGTGAAGATTTCGGTTCGACCCCAGTAGCACACGAATACGTTGACGCAGCGTGACTCGTTCACCGGCTGCCATTGCTGTTAGCGAACTTCTGCAGCTGAAAAATAGAGAATACATGAGCAATAAATAAATAAACAAATAAAATAATAAATAATTAAACAAATAAATTAATGAATAGAATAAGAGTGAAAGCCATGACAAGACGCTGAGTTAGTTAAAAACTTTGAACGCCTTCGAGAAAAATGCTTAAGAAGATAAACCAATGGGAGAATGGATAAACTCCGCCCACTGATTAACATCCCTACGCACAAATAATCGATGTTTTACTTTCTAGAAAGAAACTAGTTGCAAGTGCTCTCGGCAATGAATGCTACTCCTAGAGCCAGTTAAAAATGATTACACGCACAACCATGCAAATAGACACTATTTTCATGAGCACTTAGATTTCATACGTATTGATCGACTGAGCGTCACCATGTTGGCTACCACTCCGCCCACAGAGCAGTAGGTACGTGATAAAGAGCTACTGATAGGAAAAACTATAAATGAAGGATATTTGAGTACGTGTGTCTCGAGAAGCCCATCTATATCTTTTTTTTCGGCATCGTATAAGATTTTTTCAAAGGGGCGGGCAATCGCCGACAATGACTCATTTCGGAGAAGACTCCTGAGTAAGCAATTTTTTCTTATTGTTTTCCTTACAGTTCCAAGCGGATGTTACCTTCCCAATGAGAAATTGCGAATTTGCCTGACGCAATGGAACTGATAGATATTGATTGTATTGATTGGTGCCGTCGCCACGCAATAAAATGCTTCCATCGCGCGTTTTTCTTCATGCAGATTCTTCTCGCTAAATTATATCAACTGGCAGGTTGTGCAATACAGATGAGGACGTGGTAAAAGAGAGCGGAGCACATCTTGTCCAGAGGAGGGAGGGAGGGGG
>JARK01001485.1:311348-322205 GCA_000688135.1 Ancylostoma ceylanicum | reverse complement strand
CCCAGCGCTACTAGTACGTTTGAAGGCTGCAGCCGCAACGCGCATATGAATCGGCCAATCACAGCCCGCCAGCGTACCTCATGTGTGGAAAATCCACTCCATTGTTTAGCTCCGCCTCTAGATACCCAACATTTTGTCCCAAATCCACTGAATTTCCGGGCATTCCCGAAAAATACAGAACCTATGCAAAGCATATGTGCATAAATAAATATACACACACATCAACGACAACCTGATGATATCAAAAAATTGTAAGGAATCATAAAGAAGCATCAACGGCTCCTCCTCTCACAATAAAAGCAGATGACATTGTAAATGTAATGCTTCTCATGGCTACACATATGTTCCGCAACGGCTTTTTCAGCATCACGTGGACTCAATTCCATGAATTTCAGGGACCCCGTCAAAAGTACGTGCACACTTCAGCCGCCACTGCAACAGATGTTATGCTATCTTGTGATTATGGTGACATTTCCAGAATTTTCCCGAAATGTTGGCCTGGATGACTTCTGGAACCCTCTTTAGGCAATAGCTTCTTGCTCCTCTGCTAACAAAATGTGCTCTAGTATCAATTCTTCACTTGGAATGACTGACAGTGGGCGACAGAGGGTTGTTGAGCTGCACAACACACTCAGGCACGTATGTATGAAGCTTCTACTAATTCTGTTTAATTGTAGCCATATCGCATGTGGGATAAAATAGGGGAAGCTCGCCCACAAATGTGGATATGGAGCGTTATCCCTGGAAAGGACAGTGCAGCCAAGCTCCACGGTCAGGATTCATTATTGAGATTACTCGGGGTAAAGATGTTGATGCCTGTGTTAACGATGGGTTGACCTGTGTTGTGTCAACATGTTTACCCTGGGTTATCTCAATGCAGCATGCGGCCCCAGGATCGGTCAATTTACGCATCCAGCCAATCGGAAAGCTGTGTCGCAACGCCCTTTCCAGGTATAACGCTCCACAATTTTTTCCCGGAAACTGAAGAGTATGATGGGGCAATACGAGGCTAGTATATAGAAATTGATCTGATCTGGGATTACCCAGGGTAAACTTCGTACCACCTTTACACTTTACCTATCGGTACCACGACATCAACACCTTTACTCTGTATAACCTCAATTATGCATCCAGGCCCTGTATAACTACAAAAATAGATCAGGAACAATGATCACGGATAAACGTATAAAGGGAAGAAGATAGGGAATTGGCAAAAAAATCGAGCAAAAACTGCCTGGTAAAATGGAACCAATCATAAAAAATGATATCCTGCTAGGATTCTCCTTTAGTACTACAACAACTAAAAAAAAATCCGAAAAATCCCACAAAGGACACATGTGACTATTCCAGGAGCCACCTATCCAATGGAAAAGTCATCAACGGCCCGTACAATGGACATTTTAAAAAAGGAGGAAATATCATGAAAATGGTAAATCCCACATTTTTTTTTCGTAAAAATGAAGATTTCCTAAGTAAAATAATTCCCTCATGAAGGAATATGACTGCGAACTGGAAGCCATAGCAGATGAAATCGCAGTAGGATGTAAAATCGATGAGGTCAACGAAAGGAGGCTATCTCAAACCGGGGAGAATCTCTACGTCTTCACTGGCAGTGAAGGGGGTATTCACGAAGTGATTAAGAGAGTAAGTTCTGCATTTCTGTTAGATAAATAGGAATTAATATTCTGGGAAAGAGAAACATAGCCGGGATAGGCCCTGTTATGACCGAAAAATTGCGAGACTTATCAAAGCATCAAAGGCAGTGTCTCACCTCAGGATCGATCCTGAGATTTTCACACCAGAAGAATCTTCACGCGACGCTGTTCCTAATAGTGTACGTGTTTCCTCACAAAAGTATCGAGAAATCCCTTTTTATAGAACTTCTTTCTGGAGAGTTCAAGGAGAGCAGAAGCTCATTGCAACAACTTGGTACCACAAGGAGTTGCGGCGTGTCTTGGCAACAGTGACAATCACCGCCGGAGCCCAAAGTGTTGAGAGTGCAACTCTTTGTGGTAGTTGTAGCAGCAGGCACCTAGAACTCTCCAAAAAGACGAGCTCAAAAAGGGATTTTCTGTCAGTTTTGTAATGAAATATGCATATCATTGTGATCCGCATCGCCTGAGGGTTTTTCTGAAGTTAAAATCCCAAAATCGCTTTTTAGATGAGACAGTGCCTCTATACGAGAAATATCGAGAAATGTTTCAGTTGAAAGCCAAAAAAAGTCATTCAAAAATAAATTCTGGATTAAGACTCCAAAAATTTAAATACTAGAAAAAAGTCAAAAAATATGCTAAATGTACCCATTATGCTTTGCTTCGAACAACCCTCTTACCAGCTCATCGAATAAATCAATAATGAACAAATAAACAAATCAATAATGGTTCAATCAATTCATTGCAGGCGATTCATGCATGGTGGAATGAAATTTTCACTTCAGGCGTAAACAGAAAAGTCCTATTCACTAAATACATTGCCCAATCATCTTCAACTCCTCTTGAATTCATTCAGGTAAAATTTTCCCTATATCCACGATGGTTATCCATAACAACGCATGAATTCCAAATCATGTTCGCATGATATCTGCATTAAGATGGCATGGGCTACAACGAGGAAAATCGGATGCGCGCGCATGATATGTTCTGGAAGACAATTTTTTGTCTGCAAATATGAACCCGAGTGAGTTAGATACTTTTTGAATAAGAAGTAGCCATTAAAAATCAAAAGTGAAAATTCCAGAGGCAGAATCCTGAATAAGCCAATTTTTCGCTATGGTGATCCATGTTCACTCTGTGAGAAGTGCGACAAGAATCTGGGACTGTGTCTTGCATAGAATGATAACTTAAGGAATATGTTGTAAATACTGCTCGTTTTACGCAAAAATTCACCAAATGATCTTCGATTTTCGACCCCAACCAGGAGCATATGTAAAAGAAACTCAGAATTTGTGAAGGGGCGCGGCCTTGCTGCAACAGGCATTCCTCACTGGTTCGACTAGAGCAGGAGGTGGTTCACCCTCTTGAAAAACTTTGGGATAATGATAGAGGAGGTGTAAATGTACGTAATTCTGCAACATCTTGCCTTAGTGGAGACAATGAAGGCATGCGTATAAAGTGGGCTTGGCCACGCAACAAATTTAGTTGATAAAAAAGTAGCCCTGTGGATTTTTAAGTTGTACATTGGAAAAAAAGCTATAATAATGGGTATGGAGGATTTGTCTGGAGAGAGCGGCAGCCGAGCTCGGGGATTGGTCAATTCATGTGGTCGACCAATCACAGCGCTCGGCTGCACAGCGCCTTCCCAGGTACAACGCTCCACACTCTATAAAAACAATCCAAATAGCAACACGGTCACCACGACCAAATTACCTGTAGTATATACACAAACCTTTCATGCTTTACATCCAACACCATGCAATATTAACTCTAAGCTCCGCCCCTTTTTGAAATTTCACAAACTTCTAAAGTCACCTAAACTAACAAGTTACGTGAAACTCACAGGCAACTGTTCATACGGACTGATGGGCCGGTCCTGACGTTCTGGCGACCGCGGCTCGACGATATCCCTCAAAGGATACTCAGTGGGAGGACGTGATCGCTTGGACAACTGCACCGCCGCTGGCGAATCCTGTGGCGTCGAGGCGATGCGCACGTTTATAGTTGCTCGCGCCCTGTCGCCACCGCGCATAGCTACCGTCGCACAACACTAAAACACACACCTGCATTCAACGAACATCACTGAAACTCGTACTAGTTTATTTCTCGGGAGCAGGAGGAGAGTTAGGATTACAACCTCTTAACTATAAAAAACTGGTGTTATTGTAGCTTCTCTCCGTTTCGGGACCTGCATACATTACTTTGCATGCTCATTTCAATTCTATTCACTATAGAAATTACAATGTAAGAAGTAATCATGCTATTCATGCCACATTGTCCGGCTCAGCCAAATCAAAAAAAAAAAAAAGAAAACGACATCGACCCCGATACTCAATTTACCAGTAGTAACAAAGAAGGGACTCCGGAGAAAAACCTAGGGTGGAGCACTGTACCTGGAAAAGGAGGCGTGGCCGACCCCCATGATTGGTCAACTCATACCACCGACCAATCGCGGAACCCGGCCACCTCGCCCATTCCAGGTATAACGCTCCAAACTCCGTGGCGGATTCCCATATTATTTGGAATTTAAACCTTAGCAGCGATAAGAACGAAATCACTCACCGATGCCTTGTCCATCCTGGTGAAATTCTCCATATTTACATTGACCGTCCGAGTTTTAACGGATTCTTCACCATTACCATTGCACTCGTCGGACACACCTTTAAAAATTGAATTTACGTGGCATCCTGAGAGAAACTGCAAGAAATTAGAGGAAACATCACAAAAATCCACTCACCATTCACTTGAGCATGTCCATTGACACCGTTCAACATAGGAGAGTTTAGGTCTGAAAAAGCGCTGATTACTAATGTGAACGTATGATCCATGGATGAGAAAAGTGAATCCTGCACCCGTTCCCATGAACATACGTACGTGGACGGGAATTTGCGTGGTCTCCCTCCGCTCCTGTCGCTTGCCGGGGATCAGCCGTTGGGTATATTATTCACAATGAAAAAGGAAGCGGGGGAGGGGGGGGGGGGAGTAGGCATAGGGTCTTCCCGTAAACCCGTCCAATAGAACATAAATGAATTGTTACTGGCATCTAGCACATCAACTGTAAATAAATAAATAAATAGATGAATAAATAATTAAATAAATAAATAAACTCTCGCCAATGTCATGAATATCAGCCTTTCATTCATAGAACTCGTACTTACGTCGGAGGGAGGGAGGGGGGAGGGGTAAATTAATCCCGGCCATGCCCACATGGGTACAGGGTGTACGTATGGGTTGGAAAAAATAGCCATCCAAAAATAGAAGTGAGAGGATAGCAAAGCCAGTAGAAAATCCTACCTCGCTTGTCATCACGTCTTCCAACCGCGTACGCCACCACGCTGGCATGGTCCAGCTTGCCTGGCATATCAGCGATTTTCTCACGGACCGCTCGCCTTCTGAAATTCATTATAGTAAAATTGTATTCTGGGAGATACATCCTTCTAAAAAGAATCCAGGAAATATTCATCAGGACATTATGGAGATGTAAGGAGTATTCTACCAGGATATAATGGATATGGAAAGGTTATCTCGCATATGACGACTGAATAAGGTTATGATACATTCAAAGAGAAGCTAAAAAAACTATGGAACAAAACCAAGAAACTGCAAGGGATGTGCCAAAAATTTCAGAAAAAAAAAAACCCGAAACGACACTGACCTCGCCCTCTGCTCCGACTTCGTCATCTTCTCCTTCTTGTAAAGTTCTGGATTTTCTAGTGTGCGACGTTTCGCCCTGGGAAGACAAACACACAGATTTTCGTATTATTCCAGACACTCTTCCAGAAACCAAGACCCACTGGCTGAGATGAGTGGCGAATTGAATGAGTCGGTGCGATAGTACTGAAGCCGTGACTCTGGGAAATAGTGGTTCCCTACGGGGTGATAGCCGAATTACCTATAAAAAGTGGACTAAATACCATAGAAAACAAAGGTTGGAAGGGTGGTAAACGGGCAAAAATAAGATGTGTCATCAAAATGCCATTAAATCCACAAAAAATGGAGAATGTGAGGTTTTAATGATGAAAAACACGCGAGAAAAGTTTGATGGCATACCTTCATAACCATTTCCAAAGAAAAGTAGCAGTAATGTCGTAGGGTGACTGTAAACCTGCCCTCACTCACCTCTTTAGGAGGATCTATCCCATTCGCGATGATATCCCTCATTCTGACTAGCATTAACTCATGGCGACTGGCTGCATCCACACATGGTAACGAGGCCGCACATGGTCTTGGACGGGCAAATTCTCTGGTCGGCGAATCCTTGGTGGCTCTAAATCAAGAAAGAAATGCATTTCCTGGTAAAGTCGTTGAATACGATCTTTTTCTGGACATGCAGCACAAACTGAAAGCCAGACCCTACACGCTACATTTTTCAACGGTGTAACACCGACAGATTCAGTGCTGGGTGAAAACGGTCTATAAGACCGAAGTGTAAAACTACTGGCCAAAAAATACCGTCATTTATCCATAGATAGTGCCTGAAACACGACTCACACTGATAGCTTCCTATTATCTCTCGGAGGTAGCTGAGAGTTCTCCTTGTTATCTGTTTCAGCCCGCTTAATCACACAGAACTTCCCAACCACAGGATCAAAATTGTCCGAAACGCCATCTGAGGTGATGAATACAACATCGCCTAAACAGTCAACATTTACTGCAATTGTCTGAACTTGGGGACCAGTTCTCGCTAGACCAAATACGTTTAGGTGGACAGAAGACGTACCTTCTTCAACAAATGTCATACTACAAGTGAGATTATGTAACTGTGGATTTCTTCCGTCAACTGGGCCCAATGCCCCACCCGCATCACGCATATCCCGCATCTGAAATATCCTGAATTACCTGAAAGCATAGATGCGGAACAAAAAAAAACATGGAAAAATGAGCAGAACATTGAAGATGGCGAAAATAGGGGATCGTGGAGTATAGGCATACTAATGGAGTTTTAAGGTACAGAACCTATTTTGGGGTGTGGAGCATTGTACCTGGAAGGGTTGAGGCGCGGTTGAGCCCTCTGATTCGTTGGTTGCACAAACTGCCCAATACTACAGCTTAGCCGCACAGCTCATTGCAGTAATACCGCTCCATTCCCCCGTTTGAATCAACGAAAAATGGAAAACCCGAGCTGTGACCGAGAAAAAGGAATTGTTTGGTAAAACTGATGAAAGAAACTTGAAACTTGGCAAATAAACATTGAAAGAACGAAAACGTGGACAAAAATAATTAAGGGTTAATGTAAGATCACCTGGTCGATATCATGACTTCCCATCGTTACTTCTCGAACTCCATAGTTCCTATTATAGACAAAGCACAGTGAATCGCCAACGTTGCACACGCATAGCACCCAGCTGAAACTGGTAATTTGAGCATTGATCACAAATAAAAACAGCTATACCTATCAAGTGTGCAAAGCCTGGATGCACCGTTCAGATTACCCAGAGTAAACGTGCTGACGTCAATGTTAACGGGTGTGTATCACCGTGAGGGAAGAAGAGGCGTAATCTGGCGACGCTGATTGGCACATTTAGCACGCCCGTCACGCCCACCTGTTCGACTCGTATGGCGCTAAGCACGAATAGACCATGTATCATGCGACTGACCCCGTTCGAGTTCAAATAGATGGGCGGGACGGGCGGTGTGAGTGCGCCAACCAGGGTCGCCTGGCTACGCCCCTTTTTCCTTCACGATGATACACATCCAGTGTCAACGATGGGTAAGTGTCAACGATGGGTATGTAGTGTCAATACGTTCACCGTGGGTAATCTCAGTGATACATGCTGCTCCAGTTTATCTTTCTACGATGTCACACCGTATTTGGCAGTTCTTATTCATCTCTCTCTATCCTTGGAGTCAGAATTAAAGAAATGGGCACGGATTGATCCAAAAATAGGATCAAAACTGTCCTGTTTACTCTACATCATAGCACTTGGAAGTCTAAAAAAGCGCAGTGTAAACAAAAATTTAATCCGAAGAAAACAAAAAAAAAATCTCCCATGAATTGAGGGAAATATCCTACCTATCACAGTGAACCGCCGGTGCGACTACTGCTACACAAAGTGTCGTCAACATGCCACCTTCTTGTAATATCAACGAATGAGCAGAATGGAATGACGCAAGGAGCTCGTGGAACACTTCCTGCAATTGATAAGATAAACTAAATTTATCTACTGAGAACAATTAGTAAGTAAACAAATTATTGTTATTAAAATCCCAAAGTGGTGGTGCGCGTTTCACATGAATTTACTCAAAATAACGCATTGGCCAAGGATTTCCAACAGCTGTACAAAATATTACCCAGAAATTCCCTCCAAAAAGCGCAATTTTGCTCTCCCTACATGGCAAACCAATAAATCCTATAAATATTAGAAAACACTAAATTACCGTGGTGTTGGTCAAATTGCCGCTTTCAATGTGCTCATTCATGTGATCGATGGCTCCGCGAACAGCACATCGAGCCGCTAGGCGAGCTCCTTCGCCCCAGTTCACTCCGTCAGCCAACGCCAGCACCTAAACAATACAAAATACTGCAGCAGCTTTCTGCAACATTACTACCATTACTCTTAACTGGTACTCAAGATCTCTAAGGACATCGCTCCACCAATAAATCGTTTCAGAGATTTTCGTACGGGAAAAATCTCCAGGAGCAGCTGATCACAATGGTATACGTGATTCCGTGCAAAACTGCCAAAAACCATTTTTGAGCTCTAGTTCTTGCGGAGACTATGGGCGGGGCCGGTAGGGAAACCACGGCAAGATGGGGAGGTTTCTGAACAATTGCAGCGCACCTTCTGAGGAAGTTCGAACTCCCTATGAGTTTCTCATCATCTACCCTTCAGTGTCATAGAATGTGCGCTCTATTCGCGACAAGCAAGGCAGTACATGGCGTGGAATCCCCTGCAACCTTGGCCCCGCCCACAAACTCCCCAAGGGTTGAGCTCAAAAACGGGTTTCTCCGCAGCTCTACAGTTCTACGTGGAATCACGTATACCGCTGTGATCAGAAGCACCTGGACAAACCGTTGGACACAAAACTCACTCCATTGTTATTCCTGCCAACAACTCCCCAGACGTCTGCGACTGGTTCGCCAGCATTGACACCTGTTAGAGGATTCTTCTCGTACAACGACACGGAAGCACCAAAAGCTCGCTTCTCGTCGAACTGACTCCAGTCAAAGCGCTCTGAAAAACATTTCATACAAAACATATCATTTTCGAAGAAGGAAAAGGCTCATCAAAGGAAGAATAAAATCATAGGGAGTTCAGAGCTTGAAAAGATTCAAAGGAGGATTCAGCCACTTTACATCTCTATCGATCACGTCAACGTCAATTCAAGCTGTATGAAGTCTGCACCAGACTTGCATGACCTACATATGATGGAGAATCGCTGCAAATTCCGTGTCAACCAAGTTTTCTTTCAATTTTCTGAGCAGAACCCTTGAAAATTAAGCAGCGCTCGCGTGCGCGCGGCACACGCGACATGTTTGCCAACTTCAGGAAAAAGTATTTGCAACCCAGCAGTTTTTACGTGTCCAGAGCGATTCCGTTGCATTTCGCACCAAACAACATGGAGCACAGTTCATTAAATTGTTTCCCGGAAAACCGGCTTAGCAAAAAGGGCTACTGGCTTCGCATGATCGTGCTCGGAAAAATCCAAGAATTTCCTGGATGTTCCAAAATCCATAAAATGCTAAGCATGGGAGAACATTGAGAATAGCAAGATTTAAACCTTCGTATGTTTATTTCCTCAATTGTTCATTTCAGGAATCTGATGAGCGAGAACTAACCGCTTAAAATGCCAATAGACAAAAAAATTAAAACCTATTAGAAATGGGTAAAATGGAAAGTGTTCCCACAAACATCACAACCAAAACATGAACTTGGATTCCATTCAGCAATTCTGAGCTTCCAGCCTCCATAACCCTCCCAGAAATTGAAATTTCCTGGAACGGGGTGCACATAAATGATCACCCATAGGTAGCAATTTGATTTAGACGTCACGTATGGGTAAATACGACAGAGCCCGCATGCATCATTGAGATTACCCATGGTATGCATGTCAAATCACACCAAAATTACCCATCACTATACCCATCGCAGCCAGTAAGCTTACCCTTGGTAATCTCAATGGTGCATAAAAACCCTGAATGCGTCAATCAGATTACCCAGGGTAAACATTTTGACACCTTTGTCGACGACGAGTAAATTTGAGTGCTGTTAACGCGTTTGCCATGGGTAGTCTCAATGACAAATACGATCTTGGGTACATAGTTGAGATTACCTAGGGTAAACCCGTTGAGGCCCTCGTTAACGGTGCGTAAATTTGGGGTGGTCACACGATTACCGTGGGTCTCCCCAATGAAGCATGTGGGCACTGTGTGCTAGGTAAAAAGTAGATTTAGGTACTTCAACACGTATTCCATGGGTAATCTCAATTATGCATAGTGCCCTAGATAACTACCAGGGCATTAATTTCGCTTTCTAGTGTACAAGCATGTGGTATTTTTCCGAAAACATCCCATATAATTGGCCAGGCACAGCATTAAAGTCCACGTGGAGCCATGGATACCCGTTAATCTACCATTCACCCGAGCAATTAATCCACCCGACTCCAGCCGAACCGTGTGTCCATGCGTGTTCAACGTCCAATGGTATCCATAAATCCGACTCTGCATTCAAAAGACGACGCTCCACAGGTGCACGTCTGGCTGCGACTGGTTCTGCATCAGATGCGCTTCAATTCACGCAATCTGCTCATTATGTGTAATTGATGATTCGATCATAACCTGTTCAGAGAACATACTTTGAATGCCGATTTACTATTAAACTAGGCCCTATACTAATCGCACGACAGGAAAAAAAGGCTCTCTCGTGGACAACAGCTGACCAGACGCCACGTGATAAGAACAGCTGACTCATCCACGACTAAAAAACTGGCAGGGGTTTCCCATTCAAAATAGAACTACAGAGAATTTGAGAAACTGAGGAAAAATCCATGAATCCATAAAAACGCTCTGGCCAGCACTATCCCTTTCTCACTAGGCAACATTTGTTTATAGCAACACAGCCAGTTTCAGATATGTATAAACAAAGTCTCTCGGCAAGAAACCGCGAAGAAAAGCCGTCTAATCGCCCGTCGTTCTCCTGGCTCTAGTAGCTACTAGTACTACACATATTGGAGAAACAAAAACCACTAAACCCACACCCCCCCC
>JARK01001485.1:275489-292191 GCA_000688135.1 Ancylostoma ceylanicum | reverse complement strand
CCCCCCCCCCCCCCAAAAAAAAAAATACTATTCCTCACTACTTTCCTAGTCTTCTTCATTTTTTTTCATTTCTTGTAATCATCTACTACTTTTATGAAATTGTATTTCGAATGCGCGACGTTATACTGATAGTGGGCGGAGCGTCCGAGTTCCGTGATTGGCGGATTCATCTGATCGACGAGCCACGATTCACCACTACAATTCTCATTACTTAACTCATATATTATTTCTCGAGTTTTATGATCTAATAACAAAGAAATAGGAGGTAGGTGCGCCAAACCCATAAGAATTCCCTAAAGTCCTAATAGTACATACCAGTGGCGGACGCAGAAAGTGGGCGGGAGGGGAGGGGGGGGCGTGGGAAAAGAATTGGGGTCTCCGCCGTTTTGGGGACCCAGACGGAAAATAAAATCAATAAAAATACTAATTTTAATCATAAATAATAAATATTTGAAAAAAATAATAACAAAAATAAACAAACAAAAAAAATACTGATACGAAGTTTTTGATTTTGTGGAATAATTTCGAAAATTCGGCGACCCATTCTCGGGATTCCCCCCCCCCCCCTGCATCCGCCACTGGGAAGTATTGATAGACTTGTGCAGTACCTAACAGTGAAATAAATCCAACAGCAAAGGAAATTTCAGCATTTTGTACCGGTAACTGATCTCAGTTAGTTAATCAGTCAGGGACTTTCAATCCACAAAAACGTGGCGGCAACAAGCTCCGCCCCTTTTCTTCTTTAAGGCGCCCCTTATTGGTTGGCGGTTTCCGCTGACCAATAGGGGGGGAGGCGGTTTCCTTTGACCAATACGAGGGGGGAGAGGCTGCCTCTCAGCTCTATTCCAACAAACGAACGCCGCACTTGGATATGAGAGTATGTTAAGGGAAAAATATTACGGAAATCGTGGAAAACCTGCAATAATCTGCCCCAGGGACACTTCTTCTTCGCGTGCAAACTTCATGGAAATCACTTCCGCCTGGCAAAATTCAAGGATATCGGCCAATAGCGCCCAGCATATCCAAAAAAGGACAATATACATCTTCTGTGTCCATCTACTAACGAATGTGTCCCCTCGGCTAACGGCGCCGCATTAATCACCGTTCGGATAAGAAAAACCTTCAGCGTCGCTACGCCATAATCCTTTCATTTAAACCGATGTTCATAAATCATCCGAGCTTTAGTACAAAATGCTCTCCGGAACCATTAGCAGCCTAATGCTTCGTACCAGTCCCCGAAACCGCTGCAAAATCATAAATTGTCGAAAAGGACCAGTTGTCCGGCTCACCTGCGTCAATCCGCCATCGGGACCGGTGTAACTGGCGAACACTTCCGTGTCAAACGATTCCAGTTGTATACACGGTATGTCTAGGCCCGTTTTTCCGCAGTACACCTGGAAATTCGCCGTGGAGCACATAATTCAGCAGCAGGAGTGAGAAAAACCACCGCTAAACTACTCACTTCCGGAAAATCCAGCCGCCTTCCGTCAATACCCGCCAAATGGCACTGTGATAGGAAAGACTCTTGTTCATTGGAAGGTGTTGGCGGGTCATACTGTAAAAACACGTCAAATCTATCCAAATCAGGGAAAAATGAAAATTGAAATAGGTAGGTCAAAGAATCACCTCAACTTCGGGCGCGTCGTCTAGGCTTGGCGAGGGGCTGAACTTACCCCGCAGTAAGCCGCGTACATGCCGACGTAGAAACGACGACGGCATACGACACGCTGGAAAATGGTACGGTAATTTAAAAAGTCTGCAGCCTACAAAACATTCAACGCACGGAAACGTCACGAAACCCACTGGCAAAGGAAATTGCACAGGAAAATTGATTTCTCAGGAAAAAAGCAGGGAAAACGCTGTGAACCTGTCAAACACGTCCAAGATATCAGCACCTTCATCTAATAACCTTAATAGGAATGAGGAAACAGGTTACGTACGGGAGGATTCGGAGGCTTTCACCAAGAAAACCTAGATAAAAGAGGCCGACTTGTTCGGCGAACAGGACCTGTTAGTTTAACGGAGGAAAGTCGCATTGGCGTGAGTCTCCCGAGGAAAAAAAACGACAGGGGAACGAAGATGAGGGAGGAAAAAACGACCAGGACCAGAAAGAAAGCGGCGGCGAGCGCCAAGGACAGGTGTGAAGCCTAGCGGACGACGAACAAAAACGCCGAAGCAATTTGCAGCTACAACGGAAACGTGGAAAAACGTCCGAGCCTTAGTGAGGAGGTAAACGTTGCCCGTTCACAGTTAAAGCTAAATACTTGCCCAGACACGAGGTTTGAAGAACATATGTATGTCAAATTTACGTTTGGCAGGGTTCTAGTTCTACCATCTTTTTCCACGCTGCCAGTTGAGCTGTCATCCAGGAGGATCCAGACTCTGACAGGCTCGATCTATTTGCTTTCGTTTTATGACAAAACCTAGAACATATAAAACATAACTTTGAACGAAAACTAGCCGTAAATCCTCTACTTGACACTAGCTCCACCTCCGCGTTCCTTTTCGACCAATACCCCGTTGAGGTGGTCCCTTCACCTTTTAGGTCCCTCCAAGACCCCATCTTCCCTTAACTCCTTTCAACTCACCCATATCTACGGAACCAATAGTCACCTCCCAGTTTTCCTTACGGAGGGCTACTTCTCCACACAACCCCTGGGTAAAAGCTACATATGTTTTTTAAAAGTAATTTCGAATTAATTTTCAACTCGAGTTGCTAAATTTTACCCCCCAATCAAAGGACACACTAATCAAGGCCTTCTCAGGCTGTTCTAAAGAAAATTCGAGAGTGTAACAAGAACGCAGCGGTCATCACTGGCGAAGACTTCGAAATCTGACATTTCCGTCAAACTACTCTGGCGGCGCCAACGAAAAAAAAAACTGGCAAACCATTTCAAAGAGTTGTTCGAACCAGCATGAATGACAACGGAAACGTAAGATCAAAGCGGCGTAGCATCATAGAGCAAATTTCAACGAATGAAAAAAGATAGACAGATGATCCGCCAGAGTGGCGCTCCTACTCCGAAGAATGAGCGACCTTTTAGTGGGCCAAATAAACATGTGGTATGAAAGAGAACTATGAGGTGGAAATACGGAAGGGCTTTGGCCATTTGGACAACAAAAAGTATCCAACGAAACCGCAGCGCACTTGTTTATCATGTTAGGACATGTACAATTATATCCACTGACCTACTCAGACATGTTTAACCGTGGTAAATCATGATTCTCTGCAGTTTGCAGGCAATGGCTAACTGATGGAAGTCATATTTTGCTGTGGTTATTACATGTCTGAACACGTCGTTGGATATTTTTTGTTGTCCAAACGGCTAAAGCCTACGGAAAGCTACTCATCCTCTAGAATTTCGGCAGAGACATCCCGTGTGCTGCAAGACGACGGAAAATTATTTATCAAAGGAATAATCGTGTTAATACAAAGATCTCAGAGGAAGCGAATTAACCTATACGTACTACACAGCAAAGCTTAACTACCTAATATCAACGTAACCACGCTCCTGTATACCTTAACCACTCTCCCCTCATTCTCCTCTTCTCTTTTTTAAGACTTCAAGCTTATGAATTCACGGCTACCTCTGTAAGGCATCTAGCATCTAGCGAGGAGAATGCCATCAAGGCACAATACGATAGAATGAGGCATGCCTCATAGCTTTTCCGCCTCAGACACCTGGATAGCATAACCATGGCAGCTTAAGGCAAAAAAGAGTCTTTTCACATTCGTCGAAGAGGAAGTGCTTCATCTAAACGACCTCGTCGCGGAAGATACCATTAGTTCTCAAAAAGTAG
Source organism: Ancylostoma ceylanicum (assembly GCA_000688135.1). Taxonomy (NCBI): domain Eukaryota; kingdom Metazoa; phylum Nematoda; class Chromadorea; order Rhabditida; family Ancylostomatidae; genus Ancylostoma; species Ancylostoma ceylanicum. The sequence continues at coordinate 288,390 of JARK01001485.1, read as the reverse complement.
AACGCTAAGCGTTGCATCTATGACATCAATTTGTAGCAAAAACAAGGTTGACTCATGTTCTGGGGAAAGATATCAAGCTGTAGTCCAAAACTCAATAGACAAAGAGGAACTGGACACAAATTCAGACGGTTTCCCAGCTTAGGCTGGTTGCAGATGATATTTGCTGCTCACTAATCCCAGGATGCGATAGCAGCTCTCTGGGATGCATGGACCTCCTGAGGGCAGATTAGTGGGGCAAGAAAGTAAGGAGAAAGATATCCAGGCTGCAATGGCATGGATGTAAACAACTCGCAAGAATTCGTTAAGCAGGCGCAAATAACATCTACTGGACCTATGATATAGCTGTCACCCTAAATCTTGCACCACGCTCATTTATTTGTTTATTCATTTATTTATTTATCAAACACCAAAGTTATGTATTTTGATAGTATAACACCCCAAAAATGGAAAAACCACTCTCTGCCCCAAACTCCACCATCACTCAAACACACATTGCCCTCTGAAGCACCATCAATCCACAAAAACTTCCATGAAAAGTGAGAAGTGAGCACAATTTCCAAAGAACCAGATTATTGAGGCGTCCTCAGGGATCATGAATAGTGAGAGCGGCCGGTTGCAGCGGAACGCGTCGGCGCTATGATATACGAGGCGCTATTCAGTGACGACTTCACTTTTCCGACGAAAAACCGCTCAGCGCCGCTCGGATTGCCAGCGCAGATCCAAGAACAACGGTTGAAAAAGTGCTGAGAATGTTGCGTTTCTCTGGAACCCTTTCTCTGGATATGGATGTGACATAGGGCAAGGAAACCACCCAAATTGGACATTTTAAGGAAAATGGATGGAAGACCCGGAAAACTCTCATTTTTTACCAGGTGAAAGAACATTTCCAGGATTTCGCAGCTGTTCACTTTCCAACTTTGGGCAAGAAGCCTGAACTAACACATGTACCTCCCGCACGGATATAAGTCCAGAATCGTCATCATAGAGAATTTTTCTGGATTTTCAGCATTATCCTGAGATATGATTAGCGCCATTTCAATGCTGATATCACTTCAATGCTCAATAACCAGCTGATAATGGGAGAAATACAAGCGAAAAACGGGAATTAAGAAATCGCAGGTCTTAGCCCCGTCAGTCCAATCCAAAACATATTCAGAGAGGAAAAAGCTGAGTTTTTGGCCTACACTCTCCCAACATACGTAAGTCATCAAGGATCCAGAGCTCCAGAAAATCCTGAGAATCAAAAAAATCGAAAATTGAAAATCAAAAAACGAAACAAAAGAGCTCCAGAAAGGCTTCATCTTCCAATAAATAGCCCAATCCCCCCGGATTTTCAGAGAATTATGTATTCTATACAAAATAAAGTACCGAATACTACAATTGTAAAACCAGCTACCCCATGCGTTACTCAACCATGGCCAAGTATTCCTGTCTGGATAAGGCGTGTTTGATCCACGCCTATGAAAACAGGTAATACAAACAAACCTGATGTGTGAAATAGACCAGACAGTTCTGCGTCAGATCTGTTATGCAAAAAACCGCCTTTTTCCTGTTGGTTGACATTTTTTTGGAGGGAATCGCCGTCATGTAAAAAAGAGTAGTGTCAACATTCCAAGAAAAAAAAAGAAATTTTTTCTAGAGTCAGAGCTGTCTAGACTGGTTGTCCTGGAAACTACATATTTGCCTGGAGGCAACAAGGAGAGGAAAAACGCAAGTGGATTTTTTCTGGGAAAATCATATGGAATAAATGGAGACAGTAAAACAGGAAGACAACAAAAGAAAATGAGAAAGCAAACACGCGAATTGCAAAAATTTGCACGAAAAATAACCATATAGGCACGAAATGCCACACAACCTAATCGCTAAACACGCAGAACAAAGGCATTTAAGCGTCTCCCCTGGATACCGTAATAGAAAAAAATTAAAAAACCACCCTAACAATTAAACAAATGCCTTTACCCATCACCATCATTACATATTCAGGATGTGTGAAGGTTGCAGAATCCGAGAAAAAGCAGCATTCAAGCAGCAATACTTCCGCACAGCTTGCAGCGTGGAGGGAATTTCCCCAAAGTGCAAAGCCTCATATATTTTCCTGGAGGGTTTGGATGTCACTATTGGAAACATTGGGGCAAGCATGGGCGCAGTGGATTGAATTGGATGGGAAAAACGATGAGGCAAAGCGTTCCCATGCAAGAAATGGTGCTCAAAGATTTGATGGTCAAAAAACACTGGATCGGTGCCATCCAGTGAGGGGGGGGGGCCAGAAAAGGGGGAACTGGTCCAGTGGAGCTGTAGCAGGACAGTGGGTTAGATAGGAGGCTCGTAGAGCGCAGGAATAAGTAATAAGTACTCCAGGCTACATTCCGTAGAGTAGAAGCAGTAGTAGTAAACCGGAACAAGAATGCTGGACCTCATGACCGCCAACATTGGAAAAATAACCTTAGAAATTGAAAAGGCTATAAAAAAGCCTTAAAAAGTCCCGCCTGACACCACCTAAACCCTCACAAGGCGTAAGGCCCGCGGACATTGAGAGCCGCTGCACACGGAGAAAAACACATTTCACAGCTGAGACGCTTCTTCGATTCGGGCATTAGCTAATCCACGTGGTGTGCCGGCTGGCCGACTGCTCACGGGCCTTTCTATGAACGGATAGACGGACGTCGCGACGAGAACAAAACACTGAACTAGGCGAAAACGACGCCAACCACCGGGGCGGAGCTTCGAATACGGCAAAGGTCGCCGCCACCAGCGCAGCGCCTATCGGACAGCGATAGCAGCAGCAGTAGCAGCAGTAGCGGGCAGCGGCCGCGGGCCTGTAGCATGCTGAGAGAACGCCCCAAGGACGAAATTAGACAGCGCCGTGAGAAAGAAGCGCGACGCGGCAAAGTGAGAACAATTTGAACAGCTGGCCCCTGAATAACACCGCTGTTCATGAGCCAGGTGCGTGAACTCGTACGGATACGATTCGGTGCGCGTTTGGCACGAGTTTCGCGAGTTCATGAGCGGTTTAACCTTGTCGAATGGCAGATAATTAACAGCCAAGGCCGCCAATACCATCATGCACTGTTTCAACGCACCGCCACAAAAAGTTGAAACTTTTATAGAATAGAAAGACCCAAAATTCATCAGAAGAAGAACGATAATGATCTACTCCACTGTGCTCTAATAGTATTCGACAACAAGCAAGACTTATAGGGGCCGCAAGCATAATTTAGATCACCCAAGGTAAACGTGTTGAGGCTACAAATTTATCCACCGTTAAACGTGGACACACCTACCCTGGGTAATCTCAATGATGCCTATTTTTTCCGAGGCTTTAAAGGTTCACTGTTGTCAAAGCAGCACCATTTTTCTCGTTCCTGCGCTTAGATGCATAATTGAAATTACCCAGAGTAAACGTGTTAACACCTCAAATTTACCACCGTTAACAAGGACGCCAACACGTTTACCCTGGGTAACCTCTACGGTGCATCCAGGCACAGGAAAAAGAAAAGAGGACCAGCTTTAAAAATGAGCCCTCAAACTTCAATGAAATAGGTTTTACTTTGAAAGGAACCAGTTAAGACAGTACCTTGGAAGGAAATTGAATAGCTTAGAGTCTTAAAAAAGTAAAAATTGGGTTATCCATCAATTCTTGTCCTCGCTTACAAAATAGACCTCTTAATTAAGCGCATGAGAAGAAAAAATAGGGTTATTCCGCTGAAATTACCTTCACTTAAGAATCTTAAGATTTACAGAATGAGAAGTATGTACTATAAATACAAAAAAAAAAAACGAAGCGCCAGTGAATGGATAAAGTTTGAGGNTGCTTCAATTATTTAAAAAAAGTAAAAAAATTAAAAAGTACCTCAGTTTCTTTCAGACCTACTTAATTTGAAGCGTTAGAGCTTTTATCCAATTACACAATTTAGTCGTTCTCGTCTAGTCTAATTTCTGTTTCGCAGAGCTTTTGACAATCCCTATATATTTGTCGAGGAGCGTACCTTTTGAAATGAGGGGGGGGACAACTGGGGCCCCTACCACAACGGGGCCGAACATTCCGAATTCAAAAAGTAGCTCGCATAAGCTCAAACAGCAATAATATAGTGTACTTGAGTACTTATACTATACTTGGCTACTTGATTATACTCTCAATACTTGAGGTCAAATAATTGGTAAAAATAATTAATCAAAAAATCATAAGAAAAATAACCCTGCCCAACCTACAACGTCCGTCTATGCTAAGCAAATTCAATCCTGGATCTCTTTCCGTCTAATAGGGGGTCATATAACCACCACCCTGGATTTGCAACATATTTTCCAAAGCTTGTACCCATAAAAACTGCAGTGGTTTATATTCATTGTTTATTTATTTATTTAACACACATTAGAGAAGAAAACTACATGGGGGATTTTCGAGAGCGAAGGTCTAAATACATAGTCACTACAGCATGATTCACGTCATCCATATATTCATGATCCTTAGTCATAGCATCCAGTCACGGATCATAACATTCAAATACCCTTTCCGTTCCCATACCAAACAATCCTTACCCTACAAATAGCCAGCTAAACAGAATTCACACAGGCGCTCCAAAGTCAACATGGGCTCTAGTTGACAACCACTATTTTTATCACCTTCTTGAAGAAAAAGAATGGGAAGCGAGCGAATTCATGGCTTAAGACTTTCGCATGGAATAATCCAGAGCAAAAATCATGAAAAAAAAAACGCCCAGGGCGCTGACTACAGCTCGTTTTCATGTCAACTATAAACGCATTCCGACAGCTCAATAAACATTAAGGCGACGGCGTTTCAGAAACCTAGCAACGCGACAATCTTCGCAAAAAGCACAAATTTCCAGAAAATACAAATGAGTCGTCAGCAACAATGACTATTTGTGCAAATGCAGAAAAACTAAAATTTTCTGGAAAACACAGATGCTCCCACAGTTGAAACCAACATCTATGTGGGTCTTGGTTGCTTAACTCTGCTTATAGTCGCAGAACTGTAATGGATGTAGATGGATTCTACACGACGAGACTAGTAAACAAGCATAATTAAGTTTCTTAGCAGGGAACGGGGCTTGGCTTGGAACAGAACCAGTTTCTGGGCACATCCTTGATTCCTGTCTAGCTTTTTTTCTCTTTTTATCCTCTGCAAAACATACTTCAAAGCAATACATCAGCTGAATTTTCTTGTTCTTATCTATTCAACTTTTTATTGAGATGGGAAACTTCTTTAACATCCACCCACTAGACATATGAGTCAAGTGGGTCAAACTGAGAGAAAAAAGCCATGGTGGAGTTATTGAGAGTTTTGAGTACTTGAAAAGAAAAACCATGCAGTCAAAAGTCTAGCACTTGAATGGGAAAAATTTCAAAAAAAAAAATATGGACAGATGAACGAGAAAAAAAGAGCCTGAACGCTACTTTTTACATTGGCTAAAACCTCAAGAGCCAGAGATCCAGAGCAAAGCAATTCAGCTACGAAACGAACTCTTCGGACGCGAGCAATTTTCGTTGGTTGGCCAGTCCAACAACAAAGTCAGAACACCCACAGATCGAAGATATACGAATTCACGCTGGGAAAACTTCGTAGACGTTCATGTTAGGGCCATGGAAAGTGAGAGTATCAGGACCAATGAAAATGGTGAATAAGCGAGGAATAAAAAAGTAAGAGGTAAAATGTGGAGAGAATCAAGAGACTGGATAAAAAAAATGAAATATGAAGCAAAAGTGCAAAAAACTGAACCATTACTAAAATAATTATGCAGATTCACTACGATTTGATGGCTATACTGATTTCAAGTGATATGAAGCATGAATGAATGAACGGATGAATGAATGGATGAATGAATGGATGAATGAATGGATGAATGAATGGATGAATGAATGGATGAATGGATGAATGAAGGAATGGAGGAATGAATGAATGAGAGGATGAACGAATGGATGAATGGAATAATGAAGGGATGAATGAATGAATGAATGAATGAATGAATGAATGAATGAATGAATGAATGAATGAATGAATGAATGAATGGAATGATGAATGAATGGATGAGTGAATGAATGAATGGATGAATGAATGAATGAATGAATGAATGAATGAATGAATGAATGAATGAATGAATGGGAATGAAGGGAGTGAATGAATGAATGAATGAATGAATGAATGAATGAATGAATGAATGAATGAATGAATGAATGACGTACAGAAAGAAAATGTAGGTAGAACGAGGATAAAGAAGGACACAGCTTGAAATGTCCTTGCATTTATTTACTGCATCTGAAGTGCTTCTCAGTTACTTTTTTTGGTGGGGTTCCATCGCACCTGTGTGCTTATAAATAAAAAAATAAGTAATTAAATAATCAATATTTGCTCTATAGGGGAAACAACGAATTTTTCCGAACCAATACTGCAAAAAAGCCACAGCACAGCAGTGTATGCAGCAAGGAGTTCCTGCAGAATTCTTCTTTTCTTTTTTCTTCTCAGCACAAGAAAAAGATGAATAGGGCCAAGGAGGTACAAGTGAAGCGATGATAAATGACACGAATAGAACAACACACCCAATGTCAACTGCTCACAATGTCAGCTGATTCACACACTCTGGCACCTGCTCTCAACTGGCACAGCAGATAAATCCTTATTGTAAACAAGTCCGTAAACACACATAACAGGCCCTCTTTAACACTTGGAATTGCTAACATCATACTATCGAGGTCACGAATAAATGTTGGTGGGAACGTCGCTGAACGTACAGTTTACGACAATTCGCGGTTACATACATTATGCCTAGCGCCCGTGTTGACCCACAGCCAACACCTCTGCGACGCGTCATTCTGTGGATCGGAGGGTTTATAACAGTATTTGTGCATCGTGTTGAACACACATCAAACAAACTCTCATACCGCTGAATGCAACAACAGTATGGGCAACCATAACAAAATCCATGTATTTCCTCACAGACAATATCCAGGGGGATCGGTGCTACGTCACAGCAGACTTCCGGGATACATGGAATTAGAATGCTTTCTCGAAAGTAGAGGGGGGAGGAGCAGCTAATGACATTTTCGCATGTGATCGAGGACAACTGAGAAGCTGGAGAAAGGAAAGTTCTTTTTTTCTGTTAAAACGCCAGAAAATGATTTCTTAGAAATTTCTGAACACCAGAGCGAAAAAGCAGGTAACCCTTCATGGATTATAGCTTCTCTGAGACCAAACCGCCAAGAACTTTCATATCATTGTGAAATCGTTCATCTATGTAAAGTTGCAGATATAGTTTATCGGAGTCCGATCGGGTCGGACAACAGAAGATACGTATCGATCCTCGTCGGATAAGGATCGATACTTATTTTTTTATCCGACCGGATGGGATTCCGATGAACTATAAATACATTTTAAAGTGATCTCATTCATACTATTCGCATGCATCGATTTTTTCCACATGGAGTTAGCACCCTGCGCGCCGCTTGGGCGACATCGATTCAGATACTTATCGATCACCGCTAGTTTGTCCCGCAGTGACGCTCTGCCCACGATCGATAGGTATCGAGACCGGCTGCGTGACAAGAGGTACGCTGCTGCCCTCTGATTGGTCGATTGATGTGCGCGTCGCGGTTGCGGCATTTAAAGGTACGAGCACCGCTAGGGAGGAATAGTTATCTGGGCTCGCGTGGCACAAATGAATGCCAGCGGAGCCGATGAATTGTAAGAATGTGACCGACGATGTCACCGAATGCGTCGAAATGGAAGGAGCAACCTGGATTCAGAAGTGTGCGCGTGTGGCGCGGTCGCGTTGCGGCGTACGTCTTCACCGCCTCCCATCGAGATCAACGCGACCAATCGACGCCGACGCAAGGTGGTAGACTCCAAGAGGAGTATAGCGGCCAGAGACTAAGGAAAATTAAGTAGATATTTATGTTAGGAAACTTTACGTGAGAAAACGGTCCCAATTCTAGTAAAGTGCTCATATCATTCCATTTCTTTTGTACAGTAACTTTTCTACTTCTACCGAAAATCAATACAATATATTTCACCGGAAGTCAAGGAAATTATGAAGCGCATTTTTAGTACAATTTTGATCATAACATATAGTCCATCTTAAGAAACGGATTCCGTGGCTGCAGAATCGTGGCGGGACCTCAACACCATGCGCGCTAAGAGGATGCTCCAAGGAAGAGAGTCGAATAGGCCCCGCCGCTATTCTGCAGCCGCGATGTTTAAAAACCGCGAGTAAAATCCGTCTATTTTCCCGGGGACAATTTCCACTAAATTTTTCTGCTCTGCACTGCACCCTATTTCCCATATGCCCCATTTTTTTCCAAAGCTTGGAGAAATGAGCAGACAAGACTTGGTTGATGAATGTCTCGAACTCGTTCCGTAGGCAAATGGAACCCTTGCAATCCATGAAAATTGGATTGGAGAGCACAAAAAAAGCACTTTTTATCGCGTGCACTCCTGTGAATGTCTAATCAAAAATGTGCAAACACAATATTTGCGTTTCCCATTGAAAGTGCATGGATTGGCTAAAACGAAGCTAAAAACACTTTTCAATTATCCTTTTTTTGATTGATTTTTTTCATAGCTTTCTCATAAAGAGTGACGTCAAAGGCATAAAAAAGCTGTAGCAACAGTAATTACAACAATTCTGTTATTTCAAAACTCACGCAGGAAGTTAATAACGTCTTTTTTACGCCAGGAAATTCTAGAAAAAGTCTAGAAAAGACTGAATGAGGTCATGTAGCATTGTGAGGTAGTACTGCTTACCAACAAATACATAGAGTGAGGACTTCATTTTTTTTTGAAGATTTTTATGATTCCCCAGGAAAAAGTGCGTAGAACCGCTCATTACCACCCTCCCTCTCATGCTAACCCGCACACCTATCCTAGTCACGAAATTGCTACCTACTGAACCCATAACTCATCGTTGCTAGATGCTCTATCCCAGAAACGCAGCCATCATTAACCGCTCATAACCCCGAACGACGTCAATTCCACACGACATGACCCTAATGCATCTTGCGAACAGAACAGCATTATTACCGGCACGGGATGTAAATCACCTGGGTCCTTAAAAGGATACCAGGGAATAATGGAAAGCCTTAAGGGATCTACAAGGCTATCCTGATCTAGTACTCATTTCTTTTCGACACTTCGGAAGTGAAAAAACCTGTCGCCCATAGATCGGTCATTCTATGACTAGCATGAAGTGAGAAAACAAGTAGTACTACACGAGCTGAATGCCACCAGGGGCGTGATGCCCTCAATCAAGTAGAATAACAACATCACGACCACGCTTCCAACCAGATTTAGCAGCGTGTGGCCGGGATGGACGACGTTAGGTTGCGGATAACTGAACAACAAAGGTCTTCTGAAAGTAAAATAGAGCTGACATTGCTCACAAGACATATGAGCATTTTCGACGAGCTCCGATAGTTAGTGTACTAAACACGAACGGAAACCAGGTCAAAGATAGTTGAAAGCGACATATTTGAAAAGTGAACTACGTATGTGGAGAAAGATAAAGTTGGGAGACTTACACCTAGAGGGGCGGTGCGTCCGAGCTCTGCTTTAGCAGATTCATCCATTTATCCAATCGCAGAGCTGGGCCGCACCTTCCTTTGTAGGCATAACGTTTCACACAATGTTACACAAAGAGTATTACGTCACGGACCATTTAGGAATTTTTTTTGACCCCGTGGGCCATGGAAGAGAAGGGAGGATACAGGTAAAACTGGACTAAAACGATTCACGAAGATCCTCAAACAAACCTCCAGAAACCTACTCATCACTCCTGAGAAAACATTCGTTTGCGCCACAATGTACACATGCGCAACAACAGCACAACAGTGAGCGCGAAAAACTGCCCCCGAGTACTGGAAAACGAGTAATCCGGTCGGTATAAGTAGTTACGACACGTCGTCAAGTGCTCAACGTGGCCGAAAAAACGCACCTTAACATAACCTGACAGCAAAGAACAAATGGGAAACGAAGAACCACGAACGATAAGTACGTTTAACGGAAATGCGGCCGACCGTAACTGTGTCCTTGTCAGTTGGAATTAACCGAAAACGTCAAAAACGTTCCAGATTGGAACAAAGGGCGGCCTTTGAAAAAAGCCAGAGCGGTTGGTAAAAAAATACCCAACCTGCGTTGCGGCTGTTTAATGGCATTCATCGAACAGACCCCTCACAAGAAAAAATGGGACCCTGACTAATTAGCCATCTCGCATTGTAAAAAAAAAGAAAGAGGAAAAAACAGGAAAACGGACAAATTTTCCAAAGCACCTGTAAATCGAAAGTCCGCAAATGCAGAAACTCGACGTGCCGAGAAAATCAATAACTACAGCTCATGATACAGTACAGTTTGCATGCCACTTACATGCTGCACTATCGAGCACCACAGCCCTACAGTATGTCGACCAGATTGACGTCACTAAATAGCTACACTTCAAGAAATTCTCCGCTGGGAAACATTTTTGTGCAAATACGGACCCAGCTGTCACTATCACGCAAAATTTTGAATATTTAGCAGAGGCATTCAGTCATAACAATCCTGTATAAACAAACCATAAACAGGAACTCTCTGCGTCTCTAGCATACCGACTCTGGATGTCTGCGCTACTGTTTTTCAATACATATTTGTTCAAGTACTTATGGAATTCACTCTTAGGTAGTGAGTGGCTTCTGAGGTAGCCAAGTTGGCCTAATGCCATAAATTCAGTAATCCATAGGACTTATTGATTGGTATGCTTCTGCTGAAGATCAATAATTATTTTGACTGCGTAAAGTAAAAAACAAATAAATAAAATTAAAGCACTGGAGTACAGATACTGTCAAAAACCCTATGTAGCTAGCAAGGTATGGATGAAGTGCTATGGAAGCAGACGCGAACGATGCTACAATCAAGGATTGCTCCTATTTGTATCCATGAATCCGTTGAATAGTGGCCTATTCAGGGACGCAAAAAGCTCCGCCCCATAAAGTCCAAATTTAGCCGAAGTGCATATATAACGTGGCAAAAATGGCAGTAGGTGAGCTTACGGATTCTGCAGAGAAGACAGAATCCAAGAAATCTGAGACCGCGTGCATCATTGAGATTACCCAGGGTAAAAATGTTGACACCACACAAATTTACCCATCACTGACACGAGCTTCAACACGTTTGCCCTCAGTGATACACCTAGGCTCTGGAAAAGCGAGGGTTCCAAGGATACCACCCTGCCACTGCTAAATAAGACTATTCAAAAGGAACAGTTGCCTAGACCTGGATGCATCATCGAGATTACCCAGGGTAAACGTGACGACACCACAGAAATTTGCCCATCACTAACACGAGTGTCAACGGGTTTACCCTAGGTAATCTCAATGATGCATCCAGGCTCTGGAGAAACGAGGGTTTCCTGGATACCAACCTGCCACTGCTAAGTGAACGAAAAAATGAAAAACGGTTACAACCTAAGCCTAGACGGATCATTGAGATTACCCAGGGTAAACATGTCGACACCACACAAATTTACCCATCATTTACACGGGCAACAACGGGTTTACCTAGGGTAATCTCAATGAGGCATCTAGGCTCTGGAAAAGCGAGGTTCTCCTGGATACCACCCCGCTAGTGCTAAATAAGCTTATTGAAGACGAAAAACGGTTACAACCTAAGATTAGATGGATCATTGAGATTACCCAGGGTAAACATATCGACATCACAGAAAATTACCCATCACTAACACGAGTGTCAACGCGTTTACCCTAGTAATCTCAATGATGCATCCAGGCTCTGGAAAAGCGAGGGTTCCCTGGATACCACCCTGCCACTGCCAAATAAGCTTATCCAAAACGAAAAATGGTTACAACCTAAGCCTGGATGGATCATTGGGATTACCCAGGGTAAACGCGTCGGCACCACGCGAATTTACCCATCACTAACATGAGCATCAACGCGTTTACCCTCGGTAACCTCAATGAGGAGTTCAGGCTCTGCAAAAGCGAGGGTCTCCTGGATCTCGCCTTGTCGATGTCAAATAAGTTTATCCTATGTAAAGAACAGTTAAAACCTGAGTCTGGATGAATCATTGACATTACCCAGGGTAAAAGCATCGGCGCCCGTAGTAATGGTCGATGTTGTTGGTGCGATTTGTGCGATGTTAACACATTTACCTCGGGTAACCTCAATGATCTATGCGGCTCTTGAACGTCCTGATTTTCCTCAGATTCCTTGACGTAAACTTCATAAATAGCCCCTACAGCCTAACCACGGAAGGAAATCCGCAACTTTTCCTTTGTTACGGGGGAAAAACCAAAATACAACTGATACCTGCACCCTCCACCGATAGATAAACGCCAGCGCCCTCATCGAGGCTCGAGGTAAACGCATTGCAGTTACCTCCGTTCACCTCAATGTTTTCTGCTAGTTAAACAATTCAGCAAGCACCACAGAACCAAGATCGCATAAGAAAAATCCGCTCCAAGTTTACAGAGCGGACGAGAGATAAATTCAATCAATGTTGTTTGCTCAATGTGCTATCTGTTAGCTATCAAAATGCAAACAAACATGCGCTGGCCTCCGTGTCGTGCTGGATACCGAAAATAGCCAGTTTTGACCAAAACAAGCGAGCGTAATCCAGCAATTAATCCGACAAATGCCACGAAATGGTGTCCATATATTCTCCAAAAGCGGAAAAAAATAACAATGCCAGCCAGACACCGTATCGCCTGAATCCTGGACAATTTATCAACAACAAAAGTGCAGTAGACGCTTTGCAGTCCTTTGGCTATACACAGCAGATTTGGCCGTGAAAAGCATCGGACACTCAGGAAGTCTGGCCAGCTAAGGGCATGCCGCAGGAGAAGAGCCATCCGATGTGCATCGCATATGCCCTTACGTACGAGTACCTTAAATGGCGGGGGGGGGGGT
>JARK01001485.1:195056-268731 GCA_000688135.1 Ancylostoma ceylanicum | reverse complement strand
CCACGTGTAACGGGGATCATGCTGATTTTTCTAAAGGACTTCTCTGGCTGTATCAGCTCTCGTATCGCTCTACGAAATCCCCCCCCATGGCATGGATAGGTCCACAAATAAATAGCTAAAAGAAATATGAATGTTTACATTAACGATACTCTAGAAGCGATTTGCTGCAGGCTTGCAGGAGATGAGCGGATAAACTAATAAAGGCAAGAGCCCATGGATTCCATCTCCTCAAAAAAAAAAACCGACTATTCTGCATAAAGCCCTCCCCCCAAATGCAATCGACACAGCGGGCGTCGGCACTGGGCTACGGCCGCGGTCCTCCCACGTCGTGGGTTTGAGCGTGTAAAGCAAATGAGCGCCAAAGAACTTGCAACACAAGAGTATCGAATATTCATGAGATGTGGCGCCAAGGGCAGTGAAGAGGACGCCGCCCCAATTGGACGCACTCGCGCACTTTGCACTTTTTAGTAGTCGCCAAGTATCCACGCAATGAATCTCCGACGTAAACGACGCACTAACCGTGAACGCAGAGCGATACCTATTCAGTATATGACAAAAAGACTGACTTTGCAACGTCCTTTTCTAGGTTGCGCTCGGAAACTGTGTACAAATCGCGGTAAAAGGAGCATTTTCCTTTGCAAGCAGCTCGCTTAGCTTTCATTAATGAAAGACGTTGAGCTTTGTTTTTGTTTCCACTTACGCCATCGGTTGCGTATGAACCAAGTTACCTGCTAATGCAATGTGAATTATTAACCTGGCAACATCCTCTTGTAAATAGTATAGGGAAGTGCTTTAGACATTTTAGAAAAAAGATTCAAGAAGATTTTAAGGCAAGAGTACTGCTGGATCGTGGTAAACACGAGAGTACGCACAAAAACCTTCTTGACCTAATCCATATATAAAAAAGTCTTAATCTAAGCTTAGAAAATTTCACAGAAAAGCTTAACCCCATGTCTTATCAACAATATTTTGATCACAAATGAATAGAGGATTGGAATCAGACAGTGTAAATCCAGAGAAAAAGTAGAAAACAGGTCTGCTCAATATACAAAATGAAATTCAAAAAGAAAGAGCAATTTTTTTTCGGATATCGGCCAATAAGCGGATTCTAGGCATGTATGACTACAGTGGCATCGATGGCAGTGTCCTTTCCGCCGCCTTGGAAGCACGCGACGCGACCGCGCCGCTCGAGCAGAAATCTTTTCCGGCACAACGAACTATGAAGCGTTCTTGATAGTTAGTTAGTTTTCTTATTAGTTAACATCAAATGTGATGAACAAGCACCGAGAAAACCCAGATTCGCCATTGCAGCGACAATTCCATCGTGAGCGGCACGGTTGCGCCGCGTGCTTTTCGAGGCCGCACAAGGGTCTCCGCCATGGACGCCCACTGTACAACCTCGTCCAAAATTAAGAGCCACCCGAAAAATTCCTCATGGGAGACAGAGCTATATGTTAATGGATTATGTAACTGTAGTGCAAAAACGGCAGAGTATCATACCCTAGTGGGCAGGAAGGCTCCTTTCACGATGCGTTCGCACGTGCGAGGAGAAGCATGTGATTGAGCGAGGAATACGATAATTACCCAGTGAACATTGAGAAGTCTAGGTAAGAAAATAAAAGCAAGAAACGACTTCTAAACAAATGTCGTATGTAATTACTATAGTGTGTTTCACCAAGGAACATAATTGTGAAGATGTTATAGAAAGAGAAAACGCGATAAATAGTGTCGTATTCCGAGAGACAGGCGAGAAGTGAAGATCATAGGCACCAATACTCAACTGTCGTCATTTTTGAAACGGACTATATCTGCCTGCGATCATGCCAATTCGATCGATACTGACAGGTTCTATAATGCACGCCACCATTCTTTTGCAAAACCGCAGGCAGCGTTTTGTGAAAACCATTGTAAAACAGAAAAATGTATTGTAGTAGAAGAAAACTGGCAGTCACATTCAATGTAAAGAGAGCCGGGGTATGAAAAGATAGAAGAAATTAGAAATATGTACTCACTTACCTTCAGAGATTCCACGGTTTAACGCATGGCTACAGTTGCCCGAAACGGGAAAGTCACCCGACGACGCACCAAATTACAGATTTTTGTTCTTTGGTTTAGCATGCAGCGTATAGCCGTCGAGACTCATCTCGTGGCGGGACCCAAGGACGTGCACATGAACACAATTATGTGTCTGTGTTTTCGCACGTGTCCGAAACCATCGTTTGATTTCTTGGGTTTGCTGCGTATCTGACGTATAGTCCTTGTCGAAAAGATAGACGGATTGCGCGTGCAGTTTCATATCGTTGCAGCTGCAAAATCGCGGCGGGACCTAGTCGAGCCGCATCCCTCGACTGGTCCCGCCACGATTGTGCAGTCACAGAATCCGTCTATTCTTTCGAGAAGGGCTGTGATATCACCACTGAATAAGAACGCTGTGTGCATCGTATTCCAAAAAAAAGCAAAATCTCAGACATGAAAATTACACAGACACATATAACTTGATAGAAATGGAAGCAGATAGGTTTGCAGATTCGGCGGGGGAAAGAAAATCCAAAGAGGTCTGAGAGTGCATGCATAACTGAGATTACTCAGGGTAAATACGCTAACACCATACAAATTTACCCATCATTATCATGGGCGTCAACACGTTCGCCCTTGGTAATCTCGATGATGCATTCGAGCCTAGGCCTGGTGTTAATGAAGGGTTAACCCCGCAAACCAACGTTGGTTAGCGTGATTGGTTACCGCATAGACAATGTAATGTTAATAGACGCAGGATGGCAAGAGTTGGTTTGTCAATCCAGTTTCGTTTGGGTATGCGGTCATGGACTCTGGCCCAGAATGGTCAAAACGGCGACAACCCTTGTCGAATAAGTGCAAACCCAACAAGCACAGCGGCACTTCCGCAGCAGAACCAGCAGAGCAAACAACATGTCATCGGCGGCGCCGATACGAGCTGTTCATAGGTAGTGTGGAGAACTACACCTTCACCCAAGCAATGGACGAAAAAAATGGCATGAAGGAAAAACGAATGTGAAGAAAAAGAAAAACGAATGAGTGCTGGTCTCATGAATTATTAAGACGATTCAGCGACCAAGCAGATAAAGGCGTGAAAATTATAAAAAGCAACATGTGATAGCCTTAACTGCCCTGTAAGGCGGAGAATTGGTTATCAAGCATTGAGAAGCACTGATAAGTTCACACCACATGGAAAAGGGAAGAAATCACTTCGATTGAAGCAGCTTGTAATAAATCAGGAATAGAATTGGACAAAAATTTCTTCTAGTCTGGATACCGAAACGATTTTTCATCAAACTATCAGCTCATATATTCAAATTGCTGGCCAATTCGAATATCAGCCATCAACTGTAGCTATTTTATCATACAAATGCCCTGAATTACTATACAATCCATGCTGTTATCGAATCGGAGCGCAATTCGCCATAGGAAGCGAATCGACCACTTGTGAAGCGGAACCGGACAAACAAGAACTGCTGATGAAGTGATCATAACTGTACAAACGCTATACGATTAGTCCTAGCATAGAACATGTGCGAAATTGCAGGATAAAATCAAAGGACTTTCTACAAATGTTTATAGGATGGTCCCACGACGAAATAATGCAAATGATATTGATTGACAGATGAGGCAGAATGGGGTGGATATAAGCGGCTGGCACTAACAGCAATAGAATGAGAGAAAAACAGTGGTTTTTAAGAAATCCAGATCCAAAAAAGAAATCACACGATTATTCGAGGTTCAATGATGTGAACGAAGGACCGAGAAAATTACCCCATTTTTTCCCGATAAAAAATTGGTGCGCACCAAAATGGGCACAACGCCGTTGTGCATCGACAACACAGCTGGCCTAGCACTCTGCGGAGGGCAGCAGCGGCGCTGAGGCCAGCACGCGAAGGCGTGGCCGAGGCGGACCGGACGATCTGCGCCGGCCGGCCACCGCTGCACCGCTTCCGCGCCAGTGCACTGCTGCTGCGCCAGCGGCGGGGGTTGACGCGCAAGCAGTTCACGCCAGCCGTCTGGAATTGCGCCGGAGCGTTTTTTTCTTTCTTCATCGAGTACTCGGCTTGTAAATTAATTTGTTTATCTAGAAAGTTGTTATTTTTGTTTACTTGTTAGAGTTAAAACTGCATTCTTGGCTAGATGCACCAGAGAACCCGAAGTTTTGCGTACTCGTATTTGCATGTTTGGAAAATATTGCCGCCAAAGAATATGCATACATCATATTTGAGGATTTCCTTCTCTTTTTTTGGTGTTGTTGGCCAATTAGTTCAAGGATTGTGTGGTTCTACTACCCTTTGTTTGGTTCATTGTGGAAAAAGACGGTTCTGGTAGCATTATCCTTAATTGTTTTAATGTATTTCCTTTTCGGGCTGTTGTCCAGATAATTTGCTTCCGTTTTTTATTTGCTTTCCAGTGTTTTATTCATGTTCAATTTATTTATTTGACTTTCAAGTCATTTTTCCACGTTTGGTTCAAGAAGTGAAATAGTGCCGCCATGGTAATAGTTGTATTAACGTAGAAGAGAAAAAATGCCAGATTTTCTTAGTTTTCGGTGTATATGTATTTCAAAGATGTCGTATTATATTTGAAGGAATAGACGAGCACCTAAAGACTTCTAGATTTCCTGGTCCTGCCTAAGAAATTCGAAACAGGCACAGTGCTATACCTGTTTGATTTTTAATGAGTAGAAGGACGGCACTGAGGAAATGATGTTTAAGTCAATCTTAGCCGTAACAAATACAGCACAACTTAAGATTATTCTCCAGAACCTTTAACCAACCACTTAGAAACCAAACGAGTGGACCAGAATCGTGATTTTTTAGCCGAAAATCCTACGAAAACGAGGAAAAAAATTTTCAAGTACAATTTTGTCCACTGGATTACAATGTTTTCTTGCGGTTCTGCTTCTGAATCGCGAAATTTCGTCTCTTTACTCATTTCTTTGTTTATTTTCTTATTTATTCATCTGTTTTCTCGCTCCTTTCCAAGCGCTGTGTTATTTTTCTTTGTGCGGGGGATTTTGTTTGCACATTATATGGGAATCTTTCCTTCTAAGTCATTACTCCTTATAAATTCGGTGCCTTCTTTTTTTTCTGTCAAATTTTCTGTGTGTTCAGGATTTGTTATCTTTTGCTTAGGGAAGTGCCTCTTGTTATCAGATCGGTATTTTTTCGTTCTGTCTAACTGGAATTCATCGCTTTGTGTGAATTCACCGCTTGTTCCGCCACCCTTTGTTTTCCTTTGATTTTTCCTACGATTATAGTTTTGAGCGTTGCAGGGTCAATCCAAGATGGATCCAGAACTCTTACGTCAGCGTGCAGCGTTTCAAAAACATGCAGCACGAACAGTATCCGTACAACAACGCCCACAAATACAGTTGGTGAGGTTTTGAGATTTTTCACTTCTTATTTTTCTTATCCTTGGCGGCTATTTGAGCAATTTTTCCGTTTTCCCTGTTTGCTCCGAAAATCCTCTGATGATTGAATTTTAAGCCATCACCGTCAGCTAGTCACACAACATATAATGCAGAAGCAGCTAAAAAGAAGAAAAAGCCCACTGTTCAACAACCTGCTAAGCCTGGTGAGTCTCCTTTGGGTTATATTCACTGTTAATGCTGTTCTCAGTGCGTTTTCGTTTCCTTTTTTCTTTGAAATAGCTACCCGTGCATATATCCTAGAACCTTGACCAGTGAGTGGATATCGTATAGGTGTTTTTTTTTTGGAACACAGCCCTACCTCCTCATTGCCAGCTCTGAAATTTTAAGGGAAAAGATCATCCACGTCACGGTCTGTAACCGTAGAGATTCGACTGACAGTATTTTCCTCCCAATTTTCACACATGGGGCGGGTCAGAGCAACTACCCAAGCCCTGTCTCAACACCTTGGTCGTTTTCTATCATTTTTGATGATAACTATGCAAGTTCTCCCTTATTTTAGCACCTGAACTCGACTTCCGAACAGCCGTGTCCCATAGCAATGCTGCAAATTTCGGTACCATGGCCAAGATTGTTGACTACATGAAGGTGATTGTTTCGCTCCAGTTGTCACAGATTTTGGAAATATTTTATTATTCAGAAGCGACATTTAAGTCAGCAACAGTGGCCCCTATCGTTGCAAGAAATTCTGGACGAGTTGCAAATTTATGACCTACCGAAAAGGTCGGAAGCATGGCTAAAGGAGGTGGGCTGTAGCTTCCTTGTTTTCTAGTTTCTTTTTTTCTTATGAGCATCTAATCCTGTGCCCTTTCATTCCCTTCTTCATCACTTTTCTCGTTTCACCCCATAGTTTGTTCCGTTTCAATGGCTTATCAATCCTAAAACTTCATTCCATTTTGAAGGGTTATCAAATATGCATCTTTTTTTCCCCGAATGACCCCCTAAGTGAAAGTCTGCGGCTCAAATTTAGCGTTTTTTTACAACACTCCTGTCAGAATAGAGAATCAACATGAACAAACCACAGAGAACTTTTTTAAATTGGTTTTTGGAATCATCCTCTCCAATATATTTCTTTACCTTCTTTGCCACTCACACCTCGCTGATTTTTCCACCGTTTCTATGTCCTTCTGTTACTTGTTTCTATTGGCTGCACCTAGCTTTGCCCATGAGTAGGTCCGACAGTTTAATGTTATCTTTATTTCTCACGTAACCACTACTAATCGATCAGACACGTCTTCACACATTACACAGTCCTTTCTTCATGAAAACAGTGCATCTGTTCCGCAAATGTTCCTTCTGGTTTTCAACTTTTCCTGCAGCTCTCGCCAATATCAATCGGAATCGTTCTAATTACTCATTTTTGTCTATCTATGGTGGCACCAATCCAATTATTTAGGCGCTTCCGAAGAATCCGCGGTTATCATGTGATGAAGAGTCGAAGTTCGCTTACAAACCGCCGTACAAAATCAAAGGGAAGACATCCTTGGTTAGTTTCCTTTGTAGTTCAGACATAACTTCTTGGTAAAATGCCTAGCTCTACTTCCGTTCCAAAGCGCTACGCCATTCAGTTGCTTTGAAGTGGTTACTTTCTATATAATTGATAGTTGTTGTCTATTCGTACTACGAGCTCTCTTCTCAGGTAGCAGTGGCCAAGAAGCACCATCAAGATGTCAAAGGTGGTATTCTGTTGTCAGAGCTGAACGATTGCATTCCAAATGGGGAAAAGGTGTTGGAGGTGAGGTATCAACGAAGATTCATAGTAGATTTTTTCGTTTTCTTTCTTTTACTATCCCTTATTTTCTTTGGGTTTTTAATCAGCCGTTCCCATCTCCTCTATTGTTAGTTATTGATAATGAATCTACGTAACAATAATGTATCCTTACTATACTTTGAAACGAGAACAGAAGTCAGCTATGGCCTTTAATGTGACATTTTATTCCAGTCTCTAATCAGAAGGTTTTCACAATAATGTGAAATTCTATTCAGTAGTGTTAAGATCATGTTATTTATTCCATACTTATTTGATTTTGCAAAGGAATCGAGGGAGGTTGATTGACGTGGGGTTGTCACTTATTTATTGGTCGCAGAGAATGATTCCGTATAGGGAAAACGGTGATGAATCCCTTGTGGAGATCGTTCTGTTTCCTACAACTACAGTTCTAAATGATTGTGGAACTGATTGACCCGCGGTCATCCTGGAATATCGTGCAAACCCTGTTTCACGATTTCGCCCAGGTGTTTAGAATTGTTCGCACAAGATAGCGCTTATTGATGTTTTACAGCGAATTTCATAAGTACGGCACCTTGCCACCAATTATTTCCTTTGTTCCCATGAGTCTACCCAGTTATTACGCCGTAGCCCTATTGTTCATTGTTTTCAGGTCAGCATTTTATGATTTGTGATGCATTCATACCGCGATTTTAGGCCCTCGCAGACCAGATTATCGTCGTCCCAACGCAGGTCAACAAACGCAAGGACAAAGTGTTTTTCTATAATGATCAGGAACTGGATATTCAAATTGAGGATGGTGAGGATTTTTTGTGCTTCTAAGGAGCGAAGGGAAAAGTGCTTTTAACATGGTTGGGCAAGAAAATTGCTCACCTGTAGATTACTGGGAAATTTCCGTAGTTCTTGATCTATGGATATTTGTGTTCAAAAACACGATGGTTAGAAAGAATGTTGACGGCTGAGGAAAAATGATTGATGGACTTTTCGAGCAACATAATTCTATAGTATTCTCAAATTTAAAACTAGAACTGCATAGATTTTTGTCCAACCATAGAAAAACTTCCATATCTTCCAGTTCCTCGATGTATTGCTTTTGTTTGAGATTGCTATGGGAGGCTGCTATGCTATTCTTTTCAAGGAGAACCACCTTTTACCCTTCATCGTTACTTCTTTTTTTTCTTGCTTTTCGCCGTTACCTTCTTATTTAAGGCATTTTTTCTGTGGCTATGACTTCTGGAGCAAGTAGAGACCTCTAACCAAGTCGACCGAAAGCGTACAGGCTGTGCGCCAAAGATTGCCGCGATTCTAAATTTGCACCCGATTCGATTACATTATACGCTCAAATGCTTTCTAAGGCCACGATTACAAAAAGAAGGACAGTGAAAGAGGGTGACCAGTATATATGGACTTCTTATGCTTTTTGACCTCTTTCCAATGATGTACTTTCTCGGAGGCCCTTAGTTGTATATGGTTGTCTGATTTTCGCTCTATAATGCTACCTGGCCACTGGCCTTTCCACTGAGGAATTACGGATCGGCTACTGGTGTGTGGAATTCGATAAGTTGCGGGAAGACACATCGTGGATGGGTGTTGAGGATCAGCTGATTGTGGAAAGAGCAAAGATAGGAATGGATTTTACACCAGTGGATAATGATGTGGTGCATTCGCTACCAGATGTTTGCGCAGATTCCTAAAGAGCCGCCGAAAAGCGGCCAATTAGCCCGCGACGAGATGAAATGTATGGGCCAGGATGGCCCCTGCTAGAAAGTCCAGCTGTTTATCCGACATTCGGCTAGGGGAATCAAAGACTGCAGCGGGATCTTCGCCAAATGCTAATAGGCAGTTCCTCTTTAGTAATTATCTGATGGGCGAGAACGGCCCGTATTGCGCAATATCGCATTTCATCCAGAGGCGAGTGTGTTGTGGAGGGGTCAGCGTGGGATTTTTGGTCACATTTATCCGAAGTGGTGATATCCAGTTTCCGCTTGGAGCCAGAACTTGTGGCTATTTCCGGACCGATGTTGGTATTTGGGAAAGGGAGGATCGTTGTGCGAATCCAATGTGCTATTACCAGGCCTATGCCATGGATTTCTCGTTCTCGTGCATTTTCCCACGTTAAATTGACTTCTGAGCCTTGTGATCGCGATAATGCGTTTGCTTATTGCACTAGAAGCAATTGAGAGCTGATTGGATGAGTTTCTGCTCGGCTAATAGGCATCAGCTGAATGTGGATGAGGGTCGATGCGCGCCACTAATGGGTCGTTCGTGTTGGTGTTTAACGAGCACTGCGTGACTGCAAAGGATAATGATAAGGCCGAATGTGAGCTGTGAATTGACACATGGATGGGCTGAAGATGAAGGAAATGGTCATGAAGTCCATTACCTCACTGAGACCATGTATTCAATATGCTTAATCCATTTGGATAAACGCATTGAAGGATATGTTGGTGCGGTTTGGATTCAACTGGCATCCAATAAATATTTATCCATGGATAAGTTTATCCAGTCGCTCCAATGCAGGGTAAATTTGTCCGGTTGAGGTCCGATTGGTAAGAATTCATTATCAGCTCCATCATCAACTCGAGTAGTCTTTCATCAATGCACTGCATTTGCACCAGGAAACGAACCCATGGATGGATTAGTTATCTTGGATAGCAAGGTGGACAAAGACCGATGGGAAAACAGCTGGGTTTCCTCCTATTGTTAGATATGGGCTCAGGAGAGATCAGGACGGATCCTCTGACATAGTTCTGAGATCTGGGCCCGTTTCCAGTATACTTTGCCACGTGGGATAAACGCGCTCTAGCGGATATGTTAGTGTGGTTAAGGAAATCTGTTATCCAATGAAACATACGTGGATATATACGAATCCACTCGTTACACTACAGGTTATCTTTATCCGGTTGATTTCCACTTGATAACGATCCATGATCTACTTCATTTTGTGTTATCTTTCGTCAAGACACCGCACTTGCGTCAAGAAATGAACACGTGGACGGATGGGTTATAGCTATGGATAGCAGGGTGGATATGGGAATGGATATATACTGCTGTGTTTTTCCTCCCATGGTTAAATATATTGGATGCGGCTCCTGAGGTGTTGGATTACCACTGGTCTTTGTCCACTCTGTTATCCAATATAGTTTATCCATCCACCTGTTCGTTTCTTGTCGCAAATGCGGGGTGTTAACGAAAGACCACAAGAATTGATGCTGGAGCTGATAAATGATTGCTATCAACAGGATAAAGATATCTGCAGGGCAATGAATGGATGCACATATCCATGGATAACGTTTACTGGATAGCAGTACATCCAAGACCACATAATTATATCCGTCAAAGCGCGTTTATCCGGCTGGTTAAGGTTTGTTGGATAGGCGCTCACTAAACACAAGGGATGACGTATGATACATTTAACGGGGGGGGGGATACTGCGGGAAGTTGGCCTTGTTCAAAATCCGGTGTATTTGTGTTGTTCTTTTTAATGAATAATATTTTCAATTGTTAACTGCACATGTGTTTTTCCAATTTTTTTCTGAACGAATTCCATGTGCTTCTTCATTGCTGCAACTTGTGAAGTTTTTCCTTTTCATAGTTATTCAGGCTGTTGAAACCTTTTAATTTTGCGTGACTGTCGTTCCTGCTATCCCAGCTTGCAAGCCTTTCCCTTAGTGATGCGAATATTAAATGAGCGTTACGACTAAAAAACATAATTATCTGAATTATCTGCGTGTTATGAGCAACGGAGCAGCAAACGAACGAGCATAGGAAGAGGCTTCAGTAATGGCGAAGCTGCTATGTGCGGAATTCTGAAGCTGCCGTGGAAAAAGGCTACGAAAGGATGTTGATGGGTTTTATCGCACCATTCGGAATTTTGTGGGGAGCGAAATTGAGAAAGAGAGCTAAAAACATGTAACGCGATGAATTGGTAACCATATATAATGGTGACCGCGTTGCCGTGGAGAATTCTGACAGCTGTCCATGATCCGCGCCCCATAATCCTGGCAAATGTGACAATTAATGGATGCTGAGGTTCGAAAATCCTCTTTTTTCCTCGGGGGGGCAAATTGGGTTATTCATTTTTAGTCAGTTGTACATGAGTATAGTTAGTTCTCCTTCTATGGAATTTCAATGGAATTATCCACAGGTGGCACGTCTACAGCAGGCAAGCACTGTACGTTGCCCTTATTATCTAATGGCATTTGCCAGAAGAGAAGACAGTTCCTAATCAACTAAGCCCTAGTTGAGTGGCTACAGGGAAGTGGAAGCGTAGCTGCCGGAGAAGTGCCAGATTACAGGGAGAAGAACACAAATTTACAAGTGGAATTTAAAAAAAGGTATTTAGCGAGCAGAAATGGGAAAAATTATTGTGGGAAGGTGTAACAGCTGTCTTAGACCACTATCAACTTAGGTTGAAAGATTTATGCTCGTGAGGGTATGAATTTTTACAAGGAACCCAGCTACGTACGTATGCCTATTTTGGGTTGAAATATTTAAAAAAAGTTTCATGGCTGTATTCTGCAATGTATCACTCTATGAAAGTTCTCAAGCTTCTGAAAGTTTCGGGGCACCTATTCACCGGGACTCTACCCTTCCCCCCACCCTCCCAACGGTATGATTGNCAACAATCTGCGACACGGACGGACAAGGTGTTCGTTATACAGTGAACTACAAACGGCCGTAGGCAAAGGGGGGGGGGGAGGGGGGCGACGCGGACACTCTGGTTGTCTGCTGCACCGAGATAGCGAGCCTGCTAGGTAGAGACGTGGAGGAAAACCGATACGTTGTGATTCTCCGCTGGCTCGGGAGCCAGGCAACCAGAGTGCTCGCGCCGCGGTCCCGCACCTTGTCTATGCCGTTTGGAGCTCACTGTACTTTGGGCTATGGAGCATTGTACCTGGAAAGGGCGGTTCAGCCATGGTCTGCGATTGGCCAATCCATCTAACTGGTCAGTCTGGCCGCCTCCCATCGCTATACAGGTATAACGCTTCACACCCTGCCTAAAGTATGCCTGTTTTGTCTAGTGGATTCATCCACGCTATACACAACAGAGGGCTACAACTTCCTGAAAAGCTTTTTTTCCCACCATGACGAACATAGCTGAAAAAATTTTATGTTACCTCAACAATTGTAAGTTGCATCCTGTGTTGATCGTCACTGAGGATTACTATCAAGTAAGGTAGGTAATAAGACAGAGCAGTAGTAGTTAATTGTTTTCGATGTCCTCATAGATTCTACTGAATGATGTCGTCCTAGTTTTAGCGACGCGTTTTGCGCAACTCTGAAAGTATACTATTGGTTACTAGTGTTTTTTTTGGAGAAGTGCTGTATGGACAACTGGTACAAACCAGATTTCCGTGAATTAATAGATTTCCTCTCAGAATTCAAGCAAATCTATCGCAAAGTCTCTGTTGATCACTTGGACGAGAAGAAGATCGAAGAGTACCTCCAGAAGCATGGTATTGACGCAATGAAGGTATGTTTTCGAGTGTTCTCTAGGGTTACTGCATAGATTTGATCGATAAATCGATAATGCTCAGGACCTCGCCCCGAAGAAGATCGGCGTAGGACAGCTGAAACGAAAGACGCCAAAACGACGGCAAAATCACAAAGTTCAAAATCAGCACTTGGAAGGTGTACTGGAGGACTACGAGTAGTATTGATCGACTGCTGCAGGATTATTGATTAATTTGTAGAGCAGAACGGTTGTGATACAAGAACTGTTTAGAGTTCATTGTAGATCTCAGGAATCGCTACCCTCATAGATCGCGTTCAATTGGTTTGTTTCTCTTTGTTTTATTTTATTTTGTTGTTTTTCCTATATTATTGTTGGCATGTACATAATCTCGCTACTCGTTGATTGATTTATTGTTTTTTGAAAAAAAAAAAGATTGTATGTATGGTAATGTTGTACGGTGTTTTTATTACGTTGCACATTGAATGAATATGGGTATACCTCTATATGTGACTGTTTGATTGAAAAGGAATCTATTCCGAGGGTTTTCTCCTGTTGAATTGGTGCTTTCTACAGTAATCCAGTGAGGTATACGGTAGGTTTGCTGCAAGACTACTGAAATATGAGCGATAGACTGACACATGGAAAGTATGTAAATTGATTTAAATTTTCTGAATTTCTATCTACACCAGATAGAATGGTTTGAAATAAGTAGGAAATCAATAATGAAAAAAAAAAGAAATGGATAACCAAGATCAAAGCAGCAGCTAGAACTTGCGCCTTGGTTGCGATCAATACGCATAATATGCATTACGAAGTACATACCCCGCCATGTTGTCGATCCTGCATTATTAAAATGCTAATAAATGTAACCGATTGATTTTCCTTCCCATTTTGTTATCTTAGATTTTGATTCGTTGTTTTAATTCTTGTTTGTTTGTTAACGTCCTCCCCTTTGGCTAGTAATCGATTATTGATCGATTCCGTTGCCAGGATGCTGCTGAAGTCTCTTCGGCTGGGCGCCAGGAGACTGGCAACAGTCGCTCGAGATCCTCGCTTCGCCACAGTTCAGGATGCCGACCTTCGAATATTCGAATCGATTTGTGGGCGGAGTCATGTGAAAACGACAGAAATCGATAATTATAAAACTGATTGGACAAAGGCGTTTGGAGGTACGACAAATCAATTTATTGATTGAAAATCCACCACGCCTAAGCAATGTAGGAAATCCTGCATGCGTCCTGCTGCCCGCCAGTACCGAGGAGGTTTCGGCGATTCTCGCGCATTGCTCGAAGCGAAAAATTGCGGTTGTACCGCAGGTGGGAACGTCGCGCGGTTAACACATTCTGACACCATCTGACATGACAGTTTCAGGCCGGAAATACTGGGCTCGTTGGTGGGTCTGTACCGCTGCACGACGAAGTTGTTCTGTCTGTGAAACGAATCAATAAACATTTCGAATTCGACGAAGCATCTGGTAAGCGAGAGTGAGCGGCATGGAGCAAGTATGAACGTGTGCGCGAATGGCAGCAATCGATAAATCGACTCCAGGATGGATTACATGTTTATAAATTGCGTTTAATGCTGTGGGACAGATCAACGGCGGTTAACAAAAGTAATCTGAAGGAGACGTAAGCAAGTGAGAAATAGCTTGCAAGGGGGCAACTTGGAATAGTCTAATGCGTTCTAACTTGTAGGCGAGACTAAGCGACAAAAGGCGACTACAACGTCACCCACATACATATTTAACCTAGCAAATGTAAGTCCTCATGAGCGAAAAAATGAATACAGAGTTCATGTAAAGCATTATGGATAGAGAAAATAAGAATAGCATGTTATAATCCATGAGCGAGGAAGTATGAACAAAATGTCTTTCATGCTAGCGGGTACGTAGTGCTTACAAAAGAAATAATCGGATTAAGTCGTATACGATCATTTCATAAGCGTTGTTACATGGGAACTATTGTGCATCAGATTGTTCACGAGTTTGTGATAGCGACAGTGAGCGGGAGCAAGCGGCAGTGTGTAGTAGTGTGAACGCGTGAGCGTAGCCGACGGTGCGTGATCACAGGCGTGTTATAGGGACCGTGATGGAGCATAAACGACAGGGATTGTTAGCAATGTAATTAGCAACAGTGGGCGGGCATAAGCGACAATTGGTCGCAAAAATGCGTTGGCGAGAGCATGCGAGCACTAGTGACAACAAGTGCTTGCCAGAGTACTGTAGAGACATCGAGCGGGCATAAGCGACAGTGAGTGACCGCAATCATGTTTGAAAGACAGCCAGCGAGCAGATGCAATAGCAATTTACCTCAGATTGTCGAATAGGCCACTTATTTTGTTCACTATTTACTGTAGCGTAGTATCAACAAGGCGAGAACAAGCGAGTATAAGCGACAAAAAGCGGGCATAAGCGACATGAATAAGGGAGTATGAATGAAGCGAGTGAGTGTAAGAAAAACAGCTGTTTTTTTTTTTAAATTGTGACCATTTAGGGATCCTCAATTGTGATGCTGGATTCATACTTGAAGAATTGGACAATAAGCTAGCGCCTCACGGGTAAAACTTTTATTTTAAAACTATAATAGTTGCGTACGTGCGTCATAAGTGCGTTGGGTAATTTCTGAATGCGATCGCTTGGCGCACTCACGGATCTTGCTTTAAAAAGCTGTTTTCATGAAGATATATGATGCCCCTGGACCTCGGCGCTAAGGGATCGTGCATGATCGGTGGAAATGTGGCCACGAGTGCTGGTGGCATACGACTCCTGCGATACGGTAGCCTTCATGCGCATCTATTGGGCCTTACTGTGGTAGGTTCTGCCTTGCGAGTACTACAATTAGCACTACTAGACTAGGGGTTTGAGGTCCTGCCAACGGAGCAAGGAACAATCCTAAATCTCGGCTCAACTCATAAGAAGGACAACACCTCCTTGCACACTCCGCACCTCTTCCTTGGCAGCGAAGGGCAACTCGGGGTGATCACTCGTGTAGCCATTGGCGCGGTGCCTAAGCCAGCTTCAGTGCAAAGTGCTATGTTAGGTATTTTACCTCTTTGTGTTTATTTGGCATGGCCGCGATCTACAGTAACCTCCCTGTTTTTCAGGGGTGGACACGTTCGAATCCTGTTGTAACGTGTTACGTATGGCACGACGTCATCTCTCAGAAATCTTGTCGTCGTTTGAATTTCTGGATCGAGAAGTGATGATCGTGCTCGACGAAGCGTTGGGGTTGAAACCTGTCCTGAAAACGAATCCTCGCTTTACGTTGCTTGTAGAGACGTCCGGTGGGTTTTGGGTGCTTTTATTTATTTATTTGTTTAATCATTTATTTATTTATTTATTTATTATTTCAACAACTGTGGTGTTAACAACTGTAATTATTTTAACAACTATAATTTAACAGCTGCTTTCCTCTGCGTATCTAGCTCCCTGCTCTCTCATCTCTGGGGCCTGCATCTCTTGTTTACAAATGTGGTGGGAACAATTTCCGTCTTTCAATCTACAATATTTTTTCAACAGTGAGTTTAGTCGCACCGCATTCGTGGATAAGCCACGCCCACTGGATGGTGATACTGCTTAACTACCACTCTTCAATGTTCACCACTTCTTAACTTCTCTGAGCATTTACTAATTCGAGGATTTACTAATTTATACCATTGTGAGGGGAAATGGGCGTTGCCAGCCTACCGTGATTGGCTAATTGATTGAATGGGCCAGTCACGGTAACCTGATAACGCCCATTTCCCCTCATGATGATGCACACCCATAAATTCGTTCCAAACATAGTAGGCGGTTTACTTATCAACTTTATCTTGGTTATTACTTTATTTTCAAAATTGTTAAAAAGCTTTTGCCCCCCCCCCCCACCCCACAGAACTTGTGAGGTGCATAGGTATATAGGATGTAAAATCGTCGGCTAGTAGCGAAGGATAGATACCCTTTAAGGCTCGAACGAAGCACATGACACAGAAAAAATGGAACGTTTCCTAGCTCAGTGCATCAACGATGGACTAGCGAGTGATGGTGTACAGGTAATTTTAATCTTTTAGAAGTGGGCGGGATCTGCATAATTTCAAGTTATTGATTGTTCCTTGCGCCGCCCACTTCTCCGTGTTTTTCCCTCTCAAAAACAGCTGTGGTGTTATCAGAGAGCATCATATACACTGATTTTTCTTCGAAGGGAAACTGACTGAACTGCCCAGAGTAGTGGTGCGGGGCCCCCTAGGCTTCTGTGCAGTTCCTCTGCGTCTTTGACCGTCCTCTGACCCTCATGCAGTTCCTCTGCGTCTCTAACCAAAGTTCCAGATCGCTCATTTGCTTGATCCTCATGGCTGGAGAAGTTGTAAGAGAACGTACATCTATGGTTGAAGTGAGCTATTTGACTGGGAATACTCGGAAAATTAATGAGCACTCTACCATGGATAGAGCAGCATAATGCGCAACACCACTCTTCAACGTGACACTCTGATTGTCTGCGCATCCGCACATTTCTTCCCATTACCGCCCCCTCCTTCTCGTCCGACCTCCGGCTTCCTGATATAACCTGTACCCGCAGGCGGTGAGGCGCGTGCGCGTGAGTCTCGACCACTGAAGTTACCTATATGGATTACTTTACCCGTGGATATCCAGAATTTGCTCTGACTCACCTCTTTCAGGCTCAGTCAGTGGCTGAGTCAGCGGCAATGTGGCGATTACGAGAGAGTGCACCGTTGGCTGTAGCTGCTGATGGATTTGTGTTCAAGAACGATGTCTCGCTACCACTGAAACACTTCTATGGGCTTACCGAGGTAATCAATAAGCATAAAATCAGTAACGTAGCCTCATGACTCGTTTATTGTGGCTGTGGCCCCTTTTCTTTACTGACAGCTTGCTATAACCACGTCAAAGCGTGGGCATTCATTTGTTTGTGAGGTAAGGGTCATGATGAGGCGGAACGGGCGGATCATATTCCTGTGATTGGGCCATTTAAAGGACAGACCAATCATAGAAACATGGCCCTCTCCATTTAGCCTCATCGTGGCCCACACCCTATATATGGACATGCTGTACTCCAACTCGCTTTTTATAATGTACTGCGACCACAGAAGGCGTGCTATCGGACGGTACGCGACTTTTGGGACACTTCATCTCGAACTTATTTTAGGAAGTACGAGCCCGATGCTCTTCAATGACCAAACGAATAGTGACCTATGGTCATCTTGGTGATGGAAACAGCCATCTGAATATTGTTGCGAAGGAGTACAGCAAGGAGCTCTATGACAAGTGAGTCGAACTCTTCTGCTGCGGGTTGGTAGAGTCGAAGGGTTATCTCATACCCATAGATGTGATATGGGTAAAAATGTTGATGAGTGCCACATCAAGGATAAATTTAGGTTCTGAACACGATTGTCGTAGGTAATCTCAATGATGCATCCAGGCTCATGCTTTTTTGGGTTACAGATTATTATTTACCCAGTTTTAGGCTTTACCCATTCATTTACGAATGGGTGAACGCACATGATGGCTCCATCTCAGCCGAACACGGTATCGGACAACTGAAACTGCCATATGCTGGACTTGGCAAGTCGCCAGCAGAGCGAGAGCTTGTGCATCGTATAAAATCCTTGTTTGATCCTAATGGCATTTTGAATCCATACAAGTCGTTCTAACCTCTTGTTCTGAATTTATACTAACACTATGGGTTGCTCAGAAGTCGGAATTTGTCAGATTGTGATATTTATTTGTTTATTTGCTTGCTTATTCAGGAATCTGTCTCAGCATCTAGTAATAAATCAATTCTGTGCCAGCAACGAGTTCATAATGAACGAATATGTTTAGCCAGCTCAGCACAGTCGAGCCCAACCAGCGGTCAGCTGGTCAAACACGCCATGATGCGCAACCTGTGGTGCGACTGTATCATTCAGTCACCCTCGTCAGTCGCGTGTCGTGCTTCTCCTGAATGAAATCACATTGGTTTTACTTCACGACCCTTTCTTTCCTCACTTTTTTGCACAGTCAATGCATCTCAGATAGTTATATAACCACCACACGATCCAGTATCGACTTTCCCTCTGTCAGGATAGTAGGATAGGTTTCATCGCATAGACTGCATAGGTGAAAAAAGCTAAAAAATTGAAATGTCGAATTTTCCAACTAATCTGTCTCTTCAAGGTTTTTGTAAGTCTGAACCTGGCAGGTTACACTGATTGAAATGGTGTACATTATCCCTCGTAAAAGGCTTCGTTATGAGATCTTTTTTTTTTGAGATTTTTTGAGAGAATTGGGGTGGAGCCTAAACACGTAACTGTATTTTTGTCTTATTAGCCCCGCCTCCTGCGCTTATCCGACGCGCTTCACATGTTCGGTGCGATCGATCGATAACTGCATATCATTGCCGCAATGTTAGCCGGTCACATTGAACATGTTCGATGGGCAGCAGGAGCGCGTAATTGGCGAAAGTGCGTCGTTGCGTGCTAGCTCCGCCCTAACTCTCCCCAAGATACAGGACTTAGAAAGGGTCATTGACATTTTTAAGGAGATCCACATAGATATTTCTGATCAGCATCTTCCGACAGGTTCATTGAACTAAGAAACCCACTAAGTTCAACATCAGCTACACCAGGTGTACCATGAATCTTGTTTTTTTTTTTTCGAAACATACTGCAAGCTCAAAAAGCTGCACGCTATGGTTGTGTTTATACCTAATTAATCGCGATTGTCATGCTCATGCGAACAATTTAGAAGGAGTTGGTGTCGTGTGGAAACATGCACAAGCAGTCGTTTTGCCGTGGTCGTTGGGAGAGGTCATAGTTACGACTCAACATCACGGATCTTGTGCTGTTTATAATTATATTTTTCCTCCAAAAACCAAGGGGTGATCAGAATTTGCGTCGTAATACTATAGAATAGATGATATCTCAGACATTCGTGGGGGTGATGGGCAGGTAGGACCCCCATCGCCCCGCCCACTTTTTGAGTTGAGGGAGCGTATCTGGACGTCCAAGAAGAGCAGAGCGTGCT
Organism: Ancylostoma ceylanicum; assembly: GCA_000688135.1. NCBI lineage: Eukaryota > Metazoa > Nematoda > Chromadorea > Rhabditida > Ancylostomatidae > Ancylostoma > Ancylostoma ceylanicum. The sequence continues at coordinate 249,095 of JARK01001485.1, read as the reverse complement.
GCCCATAACCCCGGTCGTCCCCCCATCCGCCGGAACCCAATAACGCGCTCGGGGGACAGCTGCGAGGGCACGTGGGGGAACGTCTTTCAATTGTCTGGGGTAGGTGCCCCACGATTTTGGGTCCACCCCAGGTACAACTGGGGGTGGACCCATTTCCACCTGCACTCCACCCCCACGAATGTCTGAGATCACGATGTAGTACGGATGTCAATCTCGTTAATAGCATCCTGGGTAACCTCACTGCGAGGTGAGTCGAGGGATGTGGAGTGTTATACCTTTAAAGAGCGGGGTAGCAAAGTTCCTCAGTTGGTCAGATCGTGCATCTGGCCAATCACAGAGCTCGGTTGCACCGCCTTTTTAGAGCATAACGCGCCATACCCAAGTTGAACAGAGTAAATGTTCTGGGAATTTCGGAACCATAATAGAACCTCTCCCTCGTGAATAAAGACATTTCTGCGACTGATCACTAAACCCCGCCCCTTTGAGCAGATCAATCTCAATGGTGATGAAGCTAACAGTAGTCCTTCTTCTGGCAATACCACAACGGTATGCACAGCCAGAAGATATCACGGCGCAATACATTGATTTATCCATGGAACTGACCACAGCGATGAAAGGCACCGGTGCTGATGAGGCAGAACTGCACCAGGTACGCAGTTGCAGACTGATAGCAGACGCCATTGAATTTTTGATATCAATTGTTTAGCTAGCAAAGGATGTTGTCTACCATGGTGATGACCAAGGAAAAGTGCAGAAATTGTACGACGCCTATATGCAGAACAAAAGTGAAGAGATCAAAGAAGCTTTTGTCAAAAACTTTCTCCATGACAAGTATGCTTATCGATTTTTTATCAGTTGGTGTGCATGAGATGAGGTTTTTACCATTTCAGAAGAATAGAATATGTCAAGGATCGAATCAGCAAGGTTCTCGGATACTACCTGACGAAGGAACAGATAAAAAATGTGGGTGATTTTTTTCACGGGTGGGTAAGCTCCGCCCCTCGCAAAATGCCTCTAGGCTACAGTAGGTTCTCGCCTTTGTGAACCTTTCTGAAATGAATTGTAGTCTTCAAGCGCCGTAGAAAAAAAGATCGACAGTGAACTTTCGCACAACAAGGTTTGCAAACCGCATTAAATTTATATGCTTCTCCAATAGAATAGACCACGCCCACCTCCAGTTACATCTACTTAGATTCAAAATAATTATTAAGTGCTCAATGTTGTGGTGCTATTACATCACGTCATCTTCCATAATCTAAGTACGTATAGACTGCAACTGCGTCAATCGATTCATCTCTACCTAGTCGATCTGTGATTGGATTAGATCATAGAAGCCACGCCCTTATCCCACTTATCTACCCCCTACATTCTAAAGCGGTTTTTTTGCGGTTGCGCCATATTGAACATCAGTTGCAAAATGGTCACTTTCCACTACGTGTGTGGTTCACCTCAGAGCCACAGCCCTGATTGGTTACTGGCGGTAGACCACGCCCACAAGTTTTTATTTTCTCCTTAACTGCCAATTTCTATTTAAGGTACGAATGGTTCTGGAAAGAGAAGCTGAAAAAGGATCTACTCAAGATGAAATCATAGCTGACATGAAGAAAGAGTTGATGAAGGTTAGAGATTCTCGTGTAAACATTAATTATTGAGCTGCGGTCAATCAATAACCATTCAGGAAATTAGTGAACGAAAAGCTGAGCGAGCTCTTGAAAGAGTCATCAAGGATCTACGAATCCTCGGCAAAAGATATGTTGGCTGGATGGAGAAGGCTGAGAAGTTTTTCTTTACGCTGATCAAACACGATGAGCACTAGGGAAGTCGGAAAGGAGCTAGTGGGCGTGGCCTGCCCTCCAATTTGTGAACTGACCAACATGTGGAAATTATTGTGGTATTATTGTAAAAAAATAGTGCCAAGTCCTGACTCTCCACGCCCTTTTGCACCTGAATGCAATGAAAGTTATGCGTATTGATCAGTGGTATTAATGGCTTTGGTATTGTTCACGGTTATTCAACTAGTGTTTGTCTCACTAAGTTAGCAAAGATTCACATATTTTCTGTAATTATTGGTATATCATAGATGGATTTTGCTTCATTCAACTTTGTACCTTAAATTTATGCTAAATAATAAATCATTAGATATTGACATGCCAAGTTTCAACCGCGGGATAAGGGTAATTTATACTAGATGCGCGCGTTTGACGCGCGTGCGTTTACATGGTCGCATCGCTGACGCAACTCATACGCACGCGTTTAGTCGGCTTTCGTAGAAAATTCTCCGCAGATAGATACGTACATGCGTCTGGTGCAATTTATACTGAATGCGTGCGACTGACGCGCTTGCGTCTATATGATCAAGAATAGAGGCCAATCGCATCGGTTACGCAGCTCAGTCGCATGCGTTTACGACCTCACGACGACCACGCGTTCTTTTCCATTGAGAATTCCATGCAGCGTTGACCGGTCTTCTTAGAAAATCTTTCGCAAATGGATGCGTGCGTCTGACTACTATGAATTGCTCTTCTGACTACATAGTCTAAAATTGCCCTATAATGGAGGACCTACCGTGGTGCGAAAGTCCAGAGTAGCTGATTAGGGCAATTTATAGCAGATGCGACTTATTAGACGCACGCATCCATTTTCGAAAGATTTTCTATGAAGACCGGTCAACGCGGCGTGAAATTCCCAATGAACCGGGCGTAAACTTGCGCGACTGAGCTGCGACTGCGATGTGGCTGGCCCTTATTCTTCATCATATAGGCTGCAGGTATACTCCTCGAGGAGTATAGCACCTAGCATCGCTGTCGCCGTGGCGACTTAATTTTTAATACGTATCGATTGCGAACGGTCAGTCGCCGATATCGGACCGCCCACAATCAATACATATCAAAAATGAGGTGCTATACACTTCTGGGAGTATACCGACAGCCGTAGACGCACGCGCGTCAGTCGCACGCATCCAGTATGAATTGTCCTATACAAACCGGTAAATTCGGCAAGATTCCGAGCTTTGCGTATCCCCAGACTTCGCCACTACCGCCGGCGGTCGCCACATGGATAAACTGAAGGGAACCCCAGACGAAAGAGGCGATGAGCTCCGTTTGGCAGCGATCCATGGCGATGTAACGTGGCAATCGATACGTAACATTTCCACTATCCTTATTGCTTATATCGCTGGCTCATTTTGATTCATTTTGAACTGGCGAAAACTGGAGATACTCTTTCGTCCAGAGTGATGCTCATTCAGTAGTATTCTCCCAACCAACGTGGCAGCAGTCCACCCGAAGAAGAGCATAGGAAATGAAGGATTTATACGTTAGTTGGCAAGTTCTATTTATCTTTGGCACTTGAGAACCATCGACTGACTCATGCACTGACAATTACAGGCTGATGATCCTCCATTCATTGATGTTGCGCTGACGTTACGCAGCTGCGGAAGCGGCTATATGATCGTGTTGGCGATGTATCTGAACACACTTCTGGTAAAAATCAATAATCCTAGTTGAATCCACAGTAACAAAGCGACGAGTCCGCACTTGCAGTTGATAGCAATCAATCTTAAAATCGGAATACGACCTCAGGAAGATGAAATGCCGCAGCTTGTATTCCCAACAACGTCACCGAAGGATGTACGGGAGCTTGGTTTAGTTACCCACGCATTACCACTTTCACCTATTTTATGTATTTAGATGAGGCCTACACCTGAGAAGAAGGAGCCAGAGAGTCCTTTCGGAAAGTACGACGAAGCGCATACACAAGAAGAGGTTGTACCGGTGAGTAGACGTTGACTTGTCACCGGATGTACAGTAGCTCATCCTAGTTACAGGTCGCTAAGGAACCACCGAGTCCAAAACTTCTCCCACTGGCTAAAACAGCTCCTGCCACTGTATGTCTCCTTATTTCCTTTAAATCTTCGTTAACCACCTCCGAAATGCATAGTTTTCAGCCCAAGAAGGACAAAACACCGGGTAAAGAGAAAGAAAAAGGAAAAGAAAAGAAGGATGAGAAAGAAAAGGACAAGTCTGACAAGGCACACAAGGGGTGGGAAATTTTTGCCTGTAGTAGGGGTTAGAGGAGTGATGCTATTCATTTCTAGCGATAAGACACTCAAGTCGGCCAGGATGTCCATTCGACTTCCTCGTGCGCCTAAAGGACATCATGATGAAGAGCTGGAGCAAATGGTAAGCATTATCCATGGAGGCCGTACCAAATCTAATTTTCTTGACGAAGGAGAATTTCCTGCTTTTCCAGGAAAAGTTCTTGGCCGAGGACGATATGAGCGCCATCGAGAAATAGAGAGGAAAGCTCAGTTTGAGCCGATTTTTTCTACTACGCTATTTCATTGTTTAGGGTTTTTCAGTAAAGGTTTTTTTGTGTTTCAAATCATTCAAATGGCTATGTAACGTTCTGGTTCTGTCACGTACTATCCAGAGACAACAACAAGATTTCCAGAAAAAAAATAGAAAATTTGAAATGTCAAGTTTTGCCTATTGTAGGCTATAGTGCATGTCTATTGATTTTACCATCTATCGATTTTGGGTGGAGCAAGGCTGGACATAAGCCGTTTAGACGAATTCGGACATTGGACATGATGTCAAATAAAATGTGTCGTCTGCATTCAAATACTGTGTCACTGCTTTACGCGCAAAAGGCAAAAAAAAATCGGGGAATGCGAGAACTGATGGAATCACGTTAGAAAGTGGCTTTTCAGTTGTTTCTTGAAACTTTTCATGTATTCTCAATTGTGGTAATTATGGAAGAAGAGTTCTGGTAGGAATGTGAGCTTTTTCCGCAGGCTTATAGACGAGATTCAATGGGTCACTACAGGGCATTCGCCATGTAGTAGAAGTTGCATCTCATGTACGCGCGAGCAGATCCATTCCAACCGTTCAAATCCTTAGTTGAAAGGCTATAGGGCAATTTATACTGGACGCGTGCGACTGACGCGCGTGCGTCTATATGATGAAGAATAGGGGCTAGTCGCATCGCAGTCGCATAGCAGTCGCACGCGCTTGCAGATTCGCGACGGCTGCGCGTTCTTTTCATCGAGAATTTCACGCCGCGTTGACCGGTCTTCATGGACAATCTTTCGCAAATGGGTGCGTGCGCCTAATAGTCGTATCTGGTATAAATTGCACTATAGCTATACCAGGCTGGGCAATCTTGCATGGTGTTAATACACTTATCCTGAGTAACCTTAACGATACCTACCTTTTCTCAAGAACTCATATTATATCAGTATGCCGCAATACTAAATGACACCAAATGACTGACGGTATCGAAAAAGACGATCTGATCAAAAAATCTTTATATTCGAAAAAAAAAACTTCATCTACTGATTCATGCCGGGGATATTCAGCGGCTGTACTGGTTTATCCACACTTGTCTGGAAGTTTGTCTGCAATAAAATGACAGAAGTTCCCAAGGAGAGCACGGCCGAGTGGCTGTGTGCACTTGTTCGAATAGCAAAAAAGGAAAAAATAGCAGCTGAAAGAAAAGGCACAAGCTAATTTGGCAACCCTATGGTTTCCCTTTTGCTTCCTTTCAAGGCCAAAGACAGGCCATAGCCAGATCCTGTTCTCTTCACTTCACTTCACTTTTTACGACAACAACTGCTATCGATGAAGAGTAACGTCACACGTAACCGTTAAGCATGAATCGTTCAATTCTCTAATTTCCCACTCCAAATGAAAGAAGCCCCAAATCAAAATTCTCACGCTATTTACGGAAGCTACTAGCTATCTTACTTTTAGAAAATATGGCTAACAGGTAGGTTTTCTCTGCAGTGTACGAAAAAAAAACGATTTATACTTCAGCCACCCTGTATGTGTAGAAGAGTTCTTTTTTGGAATATTCGAAAATTTTTACCTTAAACTGATCAATAACCTCATCAACTGTTCTCATATTGTCAGCTGTAGGTTGAAAGCGATGGGTCACTTCACGGGATTCTAAAAAATTTTCTAATATACATACGTATACCCTCTTCGAATGGACGTACACGGATCTCCAGACGGGCAGTCTGTTGCACTTTTTGCACAATATTGCTTTCATAATGCTACCCTGGTACTATCCCAAAATGCTGTTCAACACCACCTGTACGTGGGAATTGGTCGTTTGGACCAATGCATCGTGGGCCATTGCGCAAAATGACCCCTATTTTCGACACACAATGAGCTATTCTCTTCTAAATATAGTAGGATTCAAATCATTTTCGTATTTCTTGTCGACTGATCAATAAAACAATCGGATTTATATTTGGTGTCCACTACAGTCCTCATATAATCATTTTGGTTCTAATTATTGGTTTCTTTTTCCTTCCGGATGTCATCATTTTCCAAACTGTGATTACAGCCAAAAGTTGGAATTTTGAGCAGGACTGAGCTGCCAAAACACTTACTGAACATTTCACGAGCCAACAATGTTACACGGATGATGTATGCTAAAGCTGCAGTTCCTGTTATAACGATGACAACAAGGAGAGAAATACAGACAAAATGGATTCTCTCGCTCATTCCTGAACGGTACATGGACAATTCTCTCATCGCAAAGGTCTTCAAAAACCTACGTTTTTGTTCCTCCCATTTCTCATAATTAAAACGGGATAAAAGTAGATTTCCTGGTGCTTCCGTATCCTGTAATTTGCAGACTGCTCCACAGTAAGTCTCTATGAAACTCGGAGAGATCGCCAAAATATCCTACGTCAAAATGTACGGATGTGCGTACATACAGTGAAGGTCGATGTAAGAGCGTCTTTTCACGGATTCAGGGAACGCGTCGCGCGACCGTACCGCTGAAATCGTCGCCGTGATGGCAAAGCGTTAGTTTTTCCTAAGAATCAACTAGTTTTCTTTGATAAGTTACACCAAATAAGATAGAAAACTATCAAGAAAATCTCGATGTTGTACTACGGTGGCGATTCCAGCGCAAGCAACGCGGCTCTGCCGCGTTTCCAGAGTCCACGAAAAGCGCACTTCCATCGACGCTCACTGTACATTGTAATTCGAAGTTTGATTCGCAGTAGATTTCTCAGGATCTTCTACTGGTTGTTTCTCCCTTTCCTGAGTATTTGCTCTGCCTATAGCAGAATGCCGCGAATAGGTTGGGGGAGAAGCACTAGCTGCCTTCATTGGTGTGTCTGCTTCTCTTACAGAGCTGTGGAAATTAAGCTTCACTGGATTGGATTGAAAATCTGCAAATGAAATAATATATAAGAAATCGTGATTAGGTGAGCCAGCGTGTACTACTAAAAAAAATCGTTAATTTCCGGAGAAGGTGCACTCACAAATGAAAGAGTTGATGGGTTCGAACTGGATAAGTAAAACAGTGGAAACCATAGGTAGCAAAACAGATAAGCGAAGCATACTGCTTATCACTTCCTGAATGGAACTTGAAGAAGATTGAGATCTCTGGCTTCCTTTGTGAATTTCAACGAGAAAGTTTTAAACAATGCACATAACTGTCTCAAGTGTTTAAAGGTTGGAAGTTGGTTAAAGGCAGCACCCATCACTTTGGATGAGTTGTAGTATGGAATGAAGGGATGTTTTTGTTTACAATCATATTCTTACCTTACGATAAACTTGCTCTCATTCTCATCTCCTCAATCGGGGGCGCAAATCCCATTCCATCCGCGGGCAAATCTCCGACGAAAGGTTCGAACGAGGGTGCATAGCGGGTAAAGTGCGGGCGGAACCGCAATCGGGCCAATAGCGGGCTGAATGCAGCATGAATGTAGGCTTATGTATGACCGTCGGGGTTCGGCCCACAATATGGAGATTGTCGGTCATCGGCCCGCCTTTCACGGCCACTGACCGCCGAATGACATCTGACCCTGTGGGTCAGTCTGGGCCAGTCGATCAACGTAGCCTTCCGGGTGGTTAGGTTGGAAGTGTTGATTGGTGAAAGTAGATGATCATGACTTATAATAAAGCGCTTAGTCTGTCACGTGTGTGTGAGTGTGTGTGTGTGTGAAACGAAATTCTCTGATTGGTCAGTGATGATGATTACGAGATAAATGTAGATACATATAAAATGGTGAGACGGGTATGGTGAGGTTCGAAAAGTGAACAGAAGCTCCGGAGGGTGGAGAGGTGCAGAGCCATTGGTGCAGCAACATGATGTGGGTGCGCCGGCAGCCAAAGTGGAGGAGACGGGTCCGCCGCTGTGATAATGGTGCGTCGCCGCGCAAAAGTGGGGAAACGCTTTGTGGTGGGTTCCATGATGTGGTGAGGGTGTGTTCAGAGGTGTGGAATCGCCTGGAAAAAATGAAGAGATGCACGGAATCGGCTTCAATTCAATGCAGTGGGTACGCCGGTATCCATTGTGGCTTTTTCTCCTACATGCTTTCCATCCTCCTCTACACATACTCGCTCATTATTCTCTTCCCCACTCTCTGTCCCCTTCATGTCTGAATGAACCACCTCCTTCTTTCTGTTTACATGCACCATTAGACCCTTATCACTTGTTCTACCACAACATTCAGCTGAACATAAATAATTCCAAGTGACCGTTTGCACTGAATCAGTGACATCTAAACATTCATAGCTCCTACTCTGATGTTAAATGGCAATACATTTGGCAAGAGAATGTGTTTGGCAAGACAGTTTACGGGATAAAATTTTGCTTGGCAATACGTTTTACGGGAGAATGAGTGAAGATCTTGTTTGGCGATACAAATGGCAAGACAATGTGTTTGGCAAGACAGTTTACGGGTATTTGGCGATACAAATGGCAAGACAATGTGTTTAGCAAGACAGTTTACGGGACTTCTTGTAATGAATAAAGGGGTCAGTAGAGTGAAAGAGGCCACTAGCACGGATATCCGAGTGGATAAAGCAGCGGACTCTCAATCAACCGTGATAATGGCTAGGTTGGTTCGAATCCAGTCAATGGTAGAAGTAAGCTAACGCTGCGAAATCATGCAAGAACCTCGCAAAAGGTAATCTTTTCCTAATTCTGGCGAGAAATTACAAGTTTGTATTGTGGCAGAGCAAGATCAGTGATTACCTGGTTTGAGCGGATGGGCTCAATCCCCCACAAGTTGAGGCCTCATTACGGCCCAAAGGCGGATGCTTTTCGGGCTGATAGGGATGAAAGCTCCCATTTCTGCGGCTCAGTAGCGGCCCGAACCCCGATAAAGCACACAAAGTTGCTTTTTTTTACCTCTCTGGAAGATGCGAAGCTGAAAGAATGTCCATCTTCATGCTCCTTTCTCATCGAAAACAATATTTGTGCTATTCCTCTCATCTCTGATATAACGATCTATTGACCTTTCCTTCGACCCGCTTCTACGTATTTTTGAGTTGGAGGATGTCAGCTAACCTAGCACCGGGGTTCGCTTACCACTCACTAAATGGGATTTTCATATAGTGCGTCGAGGTGGGTCAGTAGTCATTAAAAGTCCTTATAGCATTCATAGACCTGCAGCACGAAATAGCTAGCCCTGCATCATGGTACAGTGACCAGCATTGCAACTTCTAGTTCTACTTCTAGTTTTATGCTTCGTTGTTCTAACCAGTTTCATTTGTTTCGTTTTGTGGCGCACCTTGAGTGCATACAATGAATAAATAAATAATTATCGGGCGGGAAGGACCGAAGGCTCGTTCCGACCCTCGCCCCTAAAACCTGCCTTCTTCGTAGGATTCGTCAAGGTTGATCACTGCATACTTAGTTACTCTTTACGTCTTCACTGCAGTGCTAAGCATAGGAATTCAGTAAAATCTGTGAAGGCAAAATTTCGATGGGTGCTGCCTTTAAGCCCCACTCTACAGCGACGTTGTCGCTGCGGCCGTTCACCCCTAACAGCTCTCGCACGACTGTTCCAATGCCAGCATGTTATTTCACCCAGACAGTATGATAAGATATGTATGAGAACTTGTAACGTTTTGTTCCCATCATTTCCATTCATTCTCTTTACAGCCACACCGCCGCTGTGAAAAATGGCATGGACCTAAGGACAGTATCCATGACAATTTTCGTCTCCGAGATTTTGAGTGTTTCGACTTCCAGCATTGGTCCCATTAATTCTACAAGTGTTGCAGCTACGTAGACAACAGCACTCTTATGATAGAGAGATTAGATGTGATTCAGTGTTCCAATGAGTTATGCCATGAAATGAATGGGTTATTTCGTTTACAAAAGCTCTATTTCGCCATGATGAAACTTGCTTCCATTCTCACCTCCTTCCCTTTCAAGTATGACTACTCAAGGAGCACCTAGCGAGTAAGAGGCTGAAGATTCTTCACTGTTTGGTAGACGCAAGGATGAGGTGCATGTGGGGAAAGATTTCTGTGATGTAATGTGTAGTGTAACACATGTAGTGTTCCGACATTTGTGGTAGAGGTTTCATCCAGGAAAGTGCTTGAATCCTCCTGGATTGCCACTAAAAACGCAAAGATGGATAACAGGAAAGAGTGCTTATCATCACAAATGATCTTCTGTCGTATATATCGTTATGCGAACAGTAGACTGTTGATAACATGAGATGCGGACAGACGTCAGTTTCACTCGTCCGCAGCGACAGCCTTCTTCTTCCAGTAAAGTTTACCACCTAACAACCGGATTGGCAAAATGGAAATCATTTGAACACAGCAGTTTTCATTTTTGAAGACACTGTTCCTGCGCGCGGACACATAATTTCGCACCGTGAGCTGCCAATTAAGGAGGTTCATGGTAAACCAAGCTGAGGTCCAACGGAACTGACCTGAAAATCACCTCGATCCTCTTATATAAATCCTGGTAGTGCAACAAAATTTCTAGAGCGCAGCGTGTGGGCAGGCACGTGATCGCATCCTTTCATTATGCGCTCAGCCCAGAGAGTGTTGGCGAATGAGGCGAAACTGAAGAGACGGTCGGCCGATGTTTGATCATAAGTGCATGAATGTAATGGAAGTCGCGTTGGGACCCACCTTCCGCTGGTTCCGTTGATCACGACAATGATGAAAGCTGGAGACTTAGATAATGCTTTCAGGATTTCGCGGCGGGACCAGCTCCCTGCGCTGGCAGCACGCGGCCTACGAGTGAGACACTGTTTACGAGTTTACAGGGTTCATAATGTACGGAGGAAGATTATCACTATACGGTGCTATGCAGCTCACGCCGGCATTGTGCGGCCCACAAATGCCCGATCGCGGCGATGCTGTACGGCACCAGATGCCAAATCGCGGCTGTACGAAGGATGTGGGTCCACCGATGGAGAAAAATGAGGCAGCACTCAGCATTGTGGGAATCCCATGGGTGAAGATGGTGCGCCGGAGATCAATAGCATAGAAAACACCAGGCTACAGGTTCGTTGAAGGAGTACGAGTGCGCTTCAGCTCAACAGTGCGGGAAACGTCCAGGTACGGCAAAGAAATGCCGTACCTGGAAAGAAAGAAATGAAGAACGGGAGGAAATAACATTACACCGGAGAGTAAATTTACATAACGTCGCATTTTTTAAATATAAAAATTTAATCGAATTTTTGATCAGGGCTACCAGATCATCATTTTTGCTTGTTTCCTAATTCTTTGAGGACTTCAAAAGTGTGAATTTTCTGCGCATACGTCAATTGTCTGCTCCACCCCACTTCCTAGCGTCCAGTAGGGGCGCTAGTAACCAATATGACCTAGGAAATAGAAACTAGAACTAACTGGCAGCCTCTTAACCTTCAGATTATCATGCGTTGAAGATAAAACATGTATCGTTCGTGACAAGACTTCCAACCATGTATGTCTCTTTTTGAAATCGCAACTCAAAACACTTTTTTTGCAGGAAAAAAATGCCACAACCACCCATTTTTGCCCAAAAATTTGTTTGGAGACCAATTGCTCGGAAGCAAAGCCCTCTCAGAAAACCGGGTTTCAAATGGAACATATTATGAACCTTTCTGTATTAGTTAGGAAAAAGGGCGGTGTCATGAATAGGTTCCTGGAGGAGAAATAAAAGAGCAGACACCGTACAATAACTTCTGCCCCCTCCCCCCTCTCGCTGTATAGTATGCTAGACTGCCCCGTAGTGAGAACTCATGAACACTCACCACCGCTCCGAGGATGTAAAGATGATAGTGAAGGTGAGTGAAGGTGAAGCTGTTGATAAGAATTTGTTGTATAGATTCCGGAGGACGGCATCACGTCAGGAGCATCCCTGCCGACTGCAGCTCGTCGAAGGGCATGACAGCATGCATATACGTACACCTCCCAGACGTCACGTGACAATGAGAAGGAAAAACGCAGGACATGGGGGGTTGGAACGCATGTTCAACGACATCACAGTTAAGCGATCAGGAGCCTGCCCCCTTAACGCAACCGAAACATACAGGGTGCGCTCGAATTATTGGCGCGTGGTATTTTGGAGCTCCAATCTGATAAGATTAGGTAGGTCTGATCGAATTCACAAGCCATGCTCTTGGTATCTTTGCTTGGGCCATCTCTACCGTAGACAGCGGATGGTTTCCCAGATGATCTCTTTCTGTGGCTACACAGGCTTTAGGAATCCTCCTGGTCAAATTGCGGTTAGGGAGACGTGACACGCGGTCGACCACGGCTCCTTACCTTCGAAGATTTCCTGAGATAGGCTCAGTAGACTCCAACCATCTGCGTATGATCGGTCAAGACTAAGTCTCAACTATTATGCGCTTACCATGGATTGGACCACCAAATGATTACCATGGTGAAAACGGGAGTTATATCTCACAAGCCGTTTTTGCTATTTTTGCGGACTTAGGACTGATAATCAGAAGAGAAGAGCAAATATAGTAAAGTTTCTGAAACCGTGGGAGATACCCACTTCTATAAATGAAAAATGGTTTTCGCAAACTCGTTCAGCCTCAGTTTGCAAGCCGAAATGCGTTCGAAAGTGGTTTCGCAGGTGATTTCCTTGAATTTTGGCTCGGAGTTCGATCCACGTAACTCACTTCATTTGCATTCTTACGAGCTCCGCTTTGGGAATGTTAGTGGGTAAGGTCTGTAGTACAAAATGAGTGGGAACAGATTGGTGGAAGTTTGTCCCTGAAGATTCTTGAAAATGTCTTGTGAAATAACACTCGCGTGTCACGGGTGGTCTGAGCTGAAAGCTTCTCGAAGTCCTTACAGACCAGGAAAGAGGTCACTCGGCAAACTTGATATTGTTTACGGTAGGTATTGTTCCAGCAAACATACCCACAACATGACCTCTGAATTCGCTTAAGCACAGCTGATTGGGGCTTGAAAAACCTCGCGCCAATAATTCGTGCGCACCCTGTAGGGTGTCCTGCACTCAACACTAGGAACACAGCAATTCTTGATCATGCAGCAATGTCTGCCTTCCATTTCTTGGGGGCGTGGCTCAGCAAGTCCTGCTGCGTTTGCCTCGCCCAGTTAGCGGAGAATTGGGCGGACAAGATGCTGGGCTGCAGACGCGTGCGAACGCGTCGCAAATGCGAAGTGCGCCTGCGCCCACCGAGCGCTGCAGCGGAAGCCGCGCACGCGTTCGAGAACGGGTCCGAGGAAGAATGGGTAAGCATCAGCATGCTTACCCAACTCCGCGTTAGGAACACAGATAAATCTGAGATTCGTCCAGTTTGAGCTGCCATCCCAGGTTTACGACATGTTATCCAGTTTTTTGCCCCCCTCCCCCCACTTTAGGAATAGCAGCCTTTTAGGTGGAACGCAGCTCGTGGGGCAACAAGATGAGCTTTCATCTCGCGGTGTAACTGCTGTAGAAACGTGTTGAGGCTGCGTTCGACGCCCCGGAATCACTGGGTGCCCAGCCCAGAAGGACGAACCCAGCTACTTCTCGGTTCTTGCCACTGCAATGGCAGGACTGATGCGGGCCATTGCTGCCTTCCAGCTCAGATATTGCTGCCTTTCTGGATTTATGTGCTGCCATTAACGTCCTCCCCTATTTAAGCAGCAATCAAGAGGAGGATGGCAGCAATCCGGGGAAGACCACGCCCAAAATGGGATTTGAAACCGAGGCATATTGTTATTTTTAATCTGCCTTACATTTCTTGAGGGCGTGGCTCAGCAGGTTCTGCTGCGTTTGCCTTGTCCAGTTATCAGAGTAGGCAAACAAGCCTCGCCGAGTGTTTTACCATCGAAATTCGGAGTATGGTATACCGACCACGCCTACAGTTCGCCAGTGTGAGGTCTAGTGGATATTATTGAAAACATGTTATTGTAAACAGATCATTGCATTTGATAGAACAACGTTACTGCAGTGAGGTTATTTTTTATCCTACTCAACTTATGCTCGGTTTAGCAACCGCTCATCTCTGAATAAGGCAACGTTACTCGAGCAGGAAATTCACGCTAAATTTTCCAAAACCACTAATTTGCCTAATTTCAGTTGATGCCAGCCGTTTACGTCGTTATGACTCACATCACAAATCTTTACCTAATTGTTATGTTACTCTACCTTAATAATTTAATAGTAAGCATTTTATCCAATTGATGTTGAACAGAGTTCTCAGAACTTCCTAACCTTGTTACATGCGACTTATCGCACGAGCTATGTCAAGGTCTCAAGAAACGATGGAAGTGGATTACTTTCAGGTAACCCTGGAAAGGAAGGTAAGAATCAGGTAATGTTCACTAAGATAATGCAGCAACAATTCAACTATCACCCACTCGGGTTCATGTTCAAGAAATAAAACTGAAAAATGCGCTGTTCATCCGATTAAGGAATATAGGTTATAAACATATCCATGTTGCATGTTATTTGAGGATAATGAGGCTGAAGGATGCATGTTACTTGCTCAGAAGCAGATATGTTGCATGTCACTTGGTTGAAAGGACTGAGCTAACTGTACTGCTAGCAAGATATGTGATATCTCCGAATAAAATGACTGTCTCGGGTGGTATTCGGCGATATTACGAAAGTTGTTCCAGCAATTACGCGTGAATCTGAAATTGATGAGAAGAAAAGGTAACGAAATTTTTTGCAGTGCCTCTTGTCACCTCAAAGAGCAGCAACGAAACTAAAGTCAAAACAGTCACAAAAGATGATGTTGGAAGCTACTCAAGAAGTAGACGGCCCAGAAGTGAGTTGAATTTATGCACACGTACATACATACACACATTTATTACGCTGTTCAAGAGAAGCGTTAAATACAATGAATTTCATTCACTATAAGTAGAAATGAGTATTAATCAGTAGAAGTCAAATCACTACAGGGCGAGGGGCATAAGTTATTGTACATCGTTTGCTGGCTTACTACTCTGCAGTAGTGCGAGTTTTTTTTGCAAGGCTAGTTCTTCCTTGATAGAGCTGGATTCCCTCTATTTTTTGATTACAAACATGCCCTGTTTATTTGGAATATTGCGGAGAATTTCAGCGGAAACTTTAAGTTCAGATTTTTGTTGCCGACAAATGCACTGGTTCGGCCCGCAATTCCTGAGCAACACAGCCATAAAAACAGTTTTTGACTACGGATTTGAGTAGAATAAATAACAGTCTCGTGTTCTTCAAGCCGATTGTGAGATGTTTGAGCAAAATCCACCGGAGATCGGGGTTGATAAGAGCACAGAACGAGGCTGTTCCAAAATTGCTTGGATGAGAAAACCAATCCTTAGGTTTCGAGGAGCGCAGCTGGCCTGTAACTCGGCGTATTGACGAGGCTGCATAACCATTCTGCAATATTTCTACTCTGGTTTTAAGATTAAATCCCTGGCTGCGCTCTGTCTTCCAGTAAAAAAAAATCCTCGAAGGCAAATTTGGTGAAAATTGGCCATGACTGGGTGCATGGAGTAGCCGTAGTTTTTCGTTCCCATTTCTCTTATTATTCATTGTCATCATGATGGGGCGGGCGCATGTGGCGCAGTGGTAAGAGGCTCGCTGCGCACGCACACGGTCGATGATTCGATCGCGCCCGTGGCCAACCAAGCCATCCATCCCCTGGGGTCGATAAATTGGTGCCGGAGGAGTACCGGAGGATGAAGCACTGACTTGGTTCATCGGATGCCCCCCGCAAGTCACTGTATAGGGCACATACGCATTCAACGCCTCTACGATTTCTCAGATGAAGTCGAATGCGTGGCGCATCCCTCGTGACGGGATTGATCAACGCCGACCACTTTATCCTTTTATCCTTTATCCAATGTCATGAGAAAACTCAAGTATCTTTGGAAAGAGTACTTCTTGCGCTTCAAGATGCACCTCAGCAGTAAATCGTTTTCTAGAGATTTAGTGGCTTTAGCAGGAGAAAATGCCACAATAATCCACTTTTTTCTAGAATGTGTTTCGAGGCCAGTTGCTCGAGAGCAGAATCCTCCCAGGAATCGGGTTCTACTTCAAAGCTATTTTGAACCTTTCTCTATGCGACCAAAGGAAGAGCGGGATTAGGCATGGGCTCCTGGCAGAGAAGTAAAAGAGCAAACGTTGTCACCAACATCCACAGCGCTCGCCCGTGCCGCGCGGATGTTGTGACCGCGGGAGTGGCAATCGTGCTTGACGTTCCCTGTACAATAACTTATGGCCCCCTGTATTTCATTCAATGTTACCATTTCGAGTTGAAACTGCGCCATCACTTTGCTAGAAGGTAGTTACTCTAGTTAAGGGGTGCACAGTGAGAACAGAGTACGGGTTCTTGGATGACGTCGCACTAGCCACTGCAAGATGATGATTAAAATCGGCAAGGAACCTGGAACTTTGACTCGCAAAGGACCACTTCACTAATGCCATCCGTCGTTTGGACAACTTTGCCTGGTTGCCCTATAATTGATTTACATTCGTTATCCTGGCGCGTCCGACCACTCACTGCCAAGTTCAGCGATTGAACTAGATTTATTATGTAGATAAAGCCGCTCTAAGCCGATCATTGATTTCTCTGCAAGAACGTTGAGGATTTCCGAATTTCGAGTGCTCGGTTTGCCTCCGAGAAACGGAGCTTTTACCTCGGATCAACGGCCTCACTTGACGGTTGCCTTTCGCATGTCGCATGAATGCAACATGGTTAGAATATCGTTCCTTGACCGACGTATTGTGCGGTAGAAACAATCCGAATAGACAAAAGTTAAAGATTCATTGAACTGCCGTCCGACCCGTGGCGCTGTACTGGACCGAGTGCTGGCCTGCAAGTAAAGCAGTAGAGCATCGTCTAGTCGTCATGAAAATAAAGATGTTGCATTGGACGGCTTGGGTTACTCGCTACGGGTACAGCTGCAGCGAAGACATTCATCAGTGGGTCTGCATCGCCACAACTCTAGATAAGCCCCACAAGGCACGTTTTCAATGGTACGGCCACATCTTCCGCGCTGATATCTTCTGTAAAATCGTAGTCAATTTATCAAGCGGTCGAAACGACGATCAAAGCAGCGATGACTCGGCACACTCCACTCCTACATAGAAGTGGCTGGCAACCTTCTGGACCAGGCGTACGGTCAAGCCAAATGGCACCAACGAAGCAGCAAAGCGTACCTCGCCATCACATGGGACAAACGCTAAAGAAGAGGAAGTTTTGTCTCCTTCATGTCGGAAACTGTACCCACTCTCTTATCTATTATACCCATGCTGATAGTTATTAATCGCAGATTAATAACTCAGTTTGTAAGAACGGCATTTAACATGACCAGTGGTCTGGTGCACAACCCCATTGTAGATCCTGACTTGGTTGACGAAAAACAATAATCTCTTCAGAAACCGTACCTGTTGTCAGTATGTATCGATGGGGGGCCAGGTTTACTGCTCACCAATCTTTAGTATTCATTATTGACATACACATACTTGAGCATGATATGAACTAGAATACTTTTATTCAAAACTGTGCAATGTATTCACATGGTTTATCCCATGTAATAAAAAAGAGTAATGTTGAAAAAAGTAAGTAATGTTGATGATTATCGTCTAAAATAACCTGTGTACTAAACATTTAAGAGGATTCCGTGAGATACTGTATCTATGTACAGTGTACTTACCGTAACTCTAGAAAAATGTTGTTACGGTACAAAATGGATACGATATTTGTGCTCAGTACCTCAAATAATTCCCCACCCCCAATGTGATAAGTTTCGATTTTTTTTTTCAAATTTTGAACCGAACGTGTAAAAGTGTTATACTGCGCAACAGTTATAAAACAACAGGCGGAAAAGACCGGCACAGCCCGTAGACCAGTTGACGGCTTTGCACCAAAATCAACAACGGGAAAGCCAAAAACTCCTCTAGAGCAGCAGATGCAACGAGCAAGATCTATACAAAGAAAGACTGAAGAAACACAAGAACCACCGCAAGAGAGTCCGATAAGATCAAAGTCGGTGAGTGAGCTGCAAAACAAGACTTTCAAATATTCCATTAGTATTGCTCTGTGTAACCCTGCCTCGCCTCAAACCCCACTTGCTATCACGCGAGTGAAGGAAACTTCTATCAACTTACCTAGTCCTAGCCCTACATACTATAACCACCAAGCAGTAGAACTTTTGACGGATTCGCCGTACGATTTTAACCAAAAATTTGAGTCTCACGCTTCTATTTGGAGCATGTTCTCATGACTTTCTTCTCCGAACGCAAATAACAAGCGACTTCTCTAGTCAAGCCATGGATGACCCGCAGACAACAAAGGAGATTCATAAAACAGTCATCAAACACTGCAGAGCATTTAGGATATATTCAATGATATGTTGCCACTCGCAAAAACGAGGACCATGGATTCGTTTGAAGAAAAGCCATTAGGGAAAAAATCACGGATGAAAGACTCGATGTTCGCAGTGGTGGGAGCTTCTTAATTACAATCCTCAGAGTTACAATGAAAGTAGTGAAAAGCAAGAAAGGTGTGATAGGCGAATTTGCGGTTGGCACGAAAGCATACTCAGACAAAAATGTCAGGACATGCGGAGGACTATAGCCCTTTTTTCTAAGAAAGTTTATTGGTTATGCGGTGACCGCCTGCTTCGGAACGTGCGTAGGACGTAATCTAGAGGTGCGATCTGGGCCCGAAAAACCATCGGGATTTGCGAGGAATGTAGTCGGGGGTGCGACACACCCCCGAACTCTGATAGAAGTCCCGGATGGGTGCGGAGGGACGTGGCAAGTAATCCAAGAGCCCCCCGATGCTTGACATCATAGAGCAGTGAGTTCTGCATAGTTCTGCATTATTTGCAGCCCTGCACTACTTCTTTCTACTAAATTAGGGCCTATACGGGTTCTCATTGTCATTTCCGCTATAAATCATGAATAACTTACTTTCTTTCTTTTATTATTACTATTACTTTCACTTTATTTACTTGAGGTGTCTCTGAAGTGTCTCTTCCACAGTATGACTGATACAAATTAGTACAACGCCAATAGCACTGTGCATGCCCTAGCAGAGGGTAATATTACTCAGAAGTCGTTTCCGAGATTATTACAGTCTCAGAAATTGCGTAAATTGGCGAAAACTACAGCGTACATGGAAAAACTCAGGGTAAAGGATGAACTGGTCGGCGCTAACCAAACCCATTTATAGGATGCGCCACGCATTTGACTTCATCTGAGCATCGTGAAGGCATTGAATGCTTTTTTGCCCTATACTGTGACTTACAGGGGGCATCCGATGTGACAAGTCAGTGCTTCATCCTCCGGAACTCCTTTGGTACCAATCCACCGACCCTGGAGGAATGGATGTCTAGTCTGGTCATGGGGGCGATCAAACTATCGGCCGTGTGCGTGCGCAGCGAGCCTCTTACCACTGCGCCATAGCCACCCCGTTAAAGACCTCAGAGTTATTGGTAATTTTTTCGAAATTTTCTTCCGTCGAGACTAGAGAGTTGTCAGTGAGCGTCTGAGGAAGAGGAGTCGTGTCTCTTCATAATGAAGTTCAAACAGTAATTATTGCGTAGTTTCTAATATAGTAAGATGCGACTGTTTGAGGGGGGGGGGGGTTCTCAAAGAATGAATTACACTCCAATGTTTGGTGGAGATACATTTGGCAAGACAATGTGTCTGGCAATACATTTTACGGGTTAAAATTCTGCTTGGCTATACGTTTGGCGTACTTCGCCTACCTGGGTAGTTGGCAAGCTGGTCTGCGAGGTTGCAAAACAAACCACACCAAAAGTATTGCCATTCAACATCAGACTAGTATGAACTATGTCGAGAACTCTCCAATATCATGAAGAGGTAAAAGTTGAAAGTCAGCATAAAAAGTGGACGGCGTTAATCAATCCCGGTCGCAGGATGCGCCATCCCTCGAGCATCCTAGGTCGGGATTCATGAAACCTCAACCGCGCAAACTGCACAATATTTTCGTTGTTGACGTACTTCAGCCTATTGGAAAACCTTACTGCACATTTTCTCCGCGAACGGAAGTTGAAAAAAACGATGGGTCGAAAAATCGATAAAAAATCAATGAGCCGGTACTCCAGTTCAAATGCTTGTCATATTTATGTTCAACATATTAGAAAACCCCACTAGGCATGTGTTCACTATCTCATCAAACGCGAAAAAAATGATAAAATCAATAAATGGATAAATTTACATCGAAGTGTTGTCATATTGTGTTCAGCATATTAAACAACCCCAAGAAGCATGTCTTCAACGCCCCCTGGGCAAAATAGGGGGAAATCATTGAGATCGTTAAACCAATCGATAGTTTCTAAACTAAACTTTCATAGGCCTATGATGATTAGGTATTCAACGTTACGATCTGGTCGGGGTAGATTACAGTCTGCAACACTTCCTCCACTAGTGATTGCACTGCTCCCTCGGTTGTGGGCACGGATGGAGCAGAGGCAAAGCACTGGACTGGGAAGCAATCGAGGAGCAATGGTAAAGGAGCGGAGAGTCAGTTCGAAATCTCCAAGCGATGGAGGAAGTGATAAGTTTTGCTTGAAAACCCCCATTTCGATACGTGCGAAGGAGGGAACCGGGATTTGTGAAGCACTAAATAACAGACCGGGTCCCCTGACCAAGTCCTCCGGATGCTCTGCAGTAGTGCTACGCATGTGTGCCATACTTTGTCTGAGTAGTAACTGTTTTGAAAAGGCGTTACTGTTTGCCTTTACATTACTACTACCTGAGTTTCACGTTTAATTGTTCAAGTTCGTCTCTTATCACCCATAGAAGCCCTCGATTTACTGTACAAAAAACCTTGCCTTAGAACTTGTACAAAACAGCACTATTGAAAATCCTGTTTTCAGCGTTTCAAGGAATCGAGGAAAAAGTAAGAATTTCATCCTTCATTTCAAAACTCAATTACTTAGGAGCCATTTGAAATTAATTGGTTAATGAGAACGTCAATTTAGAACTGAACCTCCACGGCTTCCTAGGGCTCCGAAAGGCAATCATGATGAAGAGCTTGAAGACATGGTAGATATGTCTCGCATTCGCTAGATTTTTTTCTCAAGTATGAGTTTAAACTAAGAAGATGATGCTGCTGCCTGTGTTTCAGGAGCAGTTCATCAACGACATGACAGTGCCCCCCACCAAAGCGCAGTAATGGGTGGACCGAATGGAAGAAACGAACGCTTTACTCTCATCCGAACTTAAATAATTTCTTAATATGTTCTATTAAGGAATGGTAGAATTGATGTTGATCGGTATTTCATTTCGTAATATTTGTGTGGTAAAAGGCGCGAACGAATAAAATTTCAACCGCCGTATTTACGTGAACATTGAAAGAAAGCAGATGCTGACATGAACAACTACACAAACATGATCCCAATCACGTGACACCTTAGCATTCGCATGACGCTACAAAGTATTCAGAATTATGCCCACAATCAAGAATAAAGTCGAAGAGTTAGCGTTGAATATTTAGGATTTCTTTCCTTTCCCGCACACGATTTCTCTACCAGGATATAACAGAAGGAGCACTATGCAAACATATCTGAACATAACCGCTGATCGAAATATGGACTGAAAAGTTTTATCCTAGGAATTGACGATTCCTTGAGCACAGAATTTCCAAGGATCCAGAAAAGCTGCATCGAAGCTCGGCTATGGGAGGATAGCAGAGAATAAGTTGTATGTAAAAACGTGCAAGACTTGCAGTAGATGAGAAAAGAAGCAGAGAAATTAAGTCCAAACTCACATTTTTCTGACTTTTGAGATGAATTTTCAGGAAAACAAGGGCTCGCTCTACGGATATGTGTTATGTTTAGTTTGAGCAGCAGCAGGCAATTTTAAAAAATGTGCAGAGGTTTCAAGCAGATCCCCTATGTAGCGCACTACTGGCGTGAGAACATCCGGAAAAATAAGTGCATGGGTTAGGTCAACGCTGCGGCCCCTCGCGGTATTGAATTTTTCTCAAATGCGACGTGGTATAATATGTGAGAAAGGTCTTCGCTATCGAACCGTATACAACATTCCTATGTTCGGTGCTCCCTCATCCCGCCACTTTTTCTAAACATCCGGGATTTTGGACTTTCAATCGATTTCTTCAAGCTTGGCTGAAATCGTTTTTCAGATGCGATGTATCTGCGTGGTCAGGATGCGTTCGTCTGGGGATACTCTTAGGTGTGATCGCTATAACGGGCTCACCTAGGAGTACCCCGGACTTCGCCAGCAGTGGTGGTGATGGCCACGACAGCTGGCTGTCGTTGCGATCGTCACGACCGCCAGCGGTCACCACATGGTTAAAGCGAATGAGGAGACTCAAGACATGAGAGGGACTATAATCGACGCGTCGTGGCGATTGATAGGTATCGTTTCCACTATCCCATCACCCACATCGTCAGTTCATTTTGGGCACATCCCCGGTGTACAGGGGATGAACTCCGTTTGGCAGCGATCCATGGCGATAACCGATACGTATCACTTCCACGATCTTCATCTGTTATATTCCACAGAAGTACCGTAGGGCCCTGGAGATTCTGCAAATGACTACACTATGGGTAGTATGAGTTAACCTTCACGCCAAATACGGGAAGACTACCCCAACCCTCCTTCCGATCGACACCTACTGGCTGAGCTGCTTGACAATCTTCACTTTCAGACCTCCTATTTTCACAAACAGCTTTCACTTTCACAGACCCGTGCTCACAATTATTCCACTTATGACAGCATCTTACCTCAGAATCCTTCCGGAGATTTTTACCTGGAAAAAATCTCCAGAAGCTGCTGATCACAAAGAAACATGTAGAACTTTTGAGAAACCCGTTTCTGTGCCCTGATTTCTAGGGACCGCTCATCCCCGCTGGGGAGGGGAGAGCATCGGTGAGGCTGTCACGCCGTTCCAGCCGTTTCAAATATTGCTGGTACGAATACCGCACACACTGAATTTTTGATGGACTCCCCTAACTATGCGTGAAGGGTTGGGGAGAAATCAAACTAAGTGCCCGCAGCGATGTGATGAGTGCATATAAGAAGAAAAATGGTGGATTTCTGACAAACGGTCGGATGGTTGGGGGATGCGGCGGCGCCCACCAGTTAGGAACATTCAGAGATCTTGCTAAAAATAAAGGGGTTGACGATGTTCCATAGTAGGGACGATGCTGCGGAAGTTGTCCACAAATGTGGGCAGAGTGCTTCGGCTCCTATTCATAATAGGAAAGACGTCACTTGGCCAGCCCACAGCTAGGGGATGGGCGCTTTGACGGCGGGAATGGGGAAGATGCAAAAAACTGGATGACTGAGAGGTCAGGATTGGCTGACATGGTTTCGGGTATGTCGCGCAATGCAAGCAAGGCCGGCTCCAGAAGAAGTCTGGAAGTCCGACGTTAGCCGGGCGGCTACGCTAGTAAACTACAAATCGGTACGTCATCAAACGTCAGAGAACAACAAAATGATATTCAATTCCACGAAAACAGGATAGGCTCATTTTTAGTCTACGTAACCTCATGTCTGGTTCTGAGAAGTGGCTCATGGGAGTGCTACTGGTATGAGTACTGAAACCGTGTACATGCTCTGACAAAAGTGCCCCTTTTTGTTTTCAGTCAATGAACATCCCAATGCTTCTGCTACATGCACTCGTATATGTATTTCTACTGGCTCATCCGAACGGCTTCGTATTGTGTAGATCAAAAAAGAAGGTAGGTACAATCAGTTTCCATAGAATTTGTGATCAAGTCGCATGCATCATTCAGCCTCACGAAATTCCAAGTGACATGCAAGGGGTGGTTAGGCTAAGTGAGTCATTCAGTGTGAAGGGAAAAGGGAACTTATATGACTTGAAGGACTGTCCAACTCGGCAGTCGCCACATGGATAAAGCGAGTGGAAAAATCCAGATAAGAAGAACCAGCCATGATCATCCGGCTAACGCCGAACTCTCAGGCTTCTTTTAGGCTCGCTTCGCTCGCCCCGCATTCGTGTATACATATATTTCCTCCTAGTGAGCGTCGACGAATCACTCACGCAGTTGTGGACCCTTCCAGCAACGTTTTCCTACTACTAAACGCCAGCGCATCGCTTCCATAACAATATTATGTCTCCTGTCACTTTCCCAACGCCAGTGCCGGCGCAACCCTCATCCTTACCATTTTTTGTCCGCCAGGCTCATCCTCTTCCTTCTAAAAGGACCGTGCCCTCCTCTTCCCTTCTACTCAGGCAATTCCAGCTTCTCGCCCGCGTGCGAGTCCAGGCCTTGCGGGTGGCCCGCGTGCCTTAATTGTGGGCGGGGCTTGTTAGCGGGCCTCCCGCGTGCCGCATTTGTGGGCGGGGCATGTCGGCGGGCCATCCACGCTTGTTTTCTGGTACATCGGGATACCCCCGCGCCTGATTAAGAATTTGCTAGCATTGTCGGATGACATTTGAGTGATGGGTAACTTATATAAACTAGCTTTGTGTGCGCGGGAGGCCCGCTAACATTGGCGTATTCATGAACACGTTCATGAATACGCCAATTCAGAATTCACCAGCCTGATCGTCCGGCTAACGCCGGACTCTCAGGCTTCTTTTAGGTTCGTGCGTCCATCTGACGAAGGGTAAAGCTAGTCGCATCGCTGATACCCCCTCGATCACTCATTGCCGCAAGTTGCTTGGCGACGTCGCTGGGTGTCGCCGCGGCAGAAACATATGCAAACATATGCAAGCTCTTACCGCCGGTTCCCTGCTGCGGAGACGCTGCCGCGACTTCGCTAGCCTATGCTAAAGGAGTGTTTACACTTTTCGCGAATCGACAGCGTCGCGGAGACGACTACAACACCCGTGACGCAACGGATAGCGAAGCCGTCGCGTCGTTTTTGAAGCAAATAGTAAAAAGCTGACGCGACGGAGATCCGCGACATCGCGTCGCGATGGCAAACGCCAGCTTCCATATCGCGACCACTGCTTTCACGCAGAACCCAAACACATTTGAACAGTTTGCTTAGACGAGATGGTCGCGTCGCGCCGAAGTATAAACACTCCTTATGCTTAACCGTGTGCGACAGTCGCCGTGGCAAAAGTGTGAAACCCCTTTTATTGGGGATATCATGCCCCGTTGACCGGTCTTCATCGAAAATTTTTTTCGCAAATTGGTGTGTGCGTCTGAAGCACGCACCATAGTATAAATTGCAGTTTTGGAAACAAAGCGACGTAGTGGTGCGTTAAGTCACTCGATTTGGCCTGACATGGAGATCTCATTGAAATAATGAAATGAAAAGGTAGCTTGTCTCTTTACGGGCACGTCATATTAGCTCGTTGGAAGGGAGACAGGGTGCTTCTGCGGTTCTAGAATATGAGGTGAGGAGGATGAAGAGCGCAGACGCGCGATCTTTTGTTTTATCTTACCGGGTCAATCATGACAACATCTCCACTGATTCGGTGTAGTCCAAAATCAGACATGGAGAGTCCTTACATACTCACTACGGATCCGCACTTACTTATGAAGTACAATGGTGATAGAGAATGAAGTCACAAGCAATCTCAAAGTGGGCGAGGGTATCAGGACGGATCGCAGGACGGATCTCAATGTTTTCGATGGTTTCTTCTTGTTTTGGTGTTCCGACGGACCGTTATGATGCGCTAACCCAGCCTCGAGCTGCTGTTTTAGCGAGCCTCCCGCGCTCGATTAGCGTGCCTCCCGCGCTCGTTTTGCAATTCGCCCGCGGGAGCGATCTGGGGCCGGCCGCAAAACAAGCGCGGGCGAGAAGCTAGGATTGCTTAAGTATACGGCCTAGTAATCACAGGCCAGTATCACCCATTCCAACTTTGGTGTAAACAAATTTCGGTTATGGTGCTGTCCCGGAGTCTCATCTCTTAATGTTTCTGTTCAGTACACACTGAGAGCTCCTTTTATTCTTTACTTGATGAGCTTTCGGCGCTTAGCGCCTTCGTCGGATCTTAATATACAATTACAATACATACATACAACACAGCAACAACCTAAGTAGTGACTGTCCGCACCCACCGAGCGCGTTAGCAGAGGGAATGCAATAAATTCGTTTCAGGACTACAGTAGGCCTTTATATAGTGCTTCGTGATACTGTAATCTCCTTGAGTGCAAATATCGCTTCTCTAACTGCTATTCGTGGTAGATCAAGCAATATACTTCAGGGCCTCCACAAGTTCTTCCTTACTATTGATCTCCGGCTTGCACCGTTTGATTTCTTTTGCCTCCATAATTTTCCTTTCGAGCGGCTTCATGAGGTTGCGATGCAACACTCTCACTTCAAGCTCCGGAGCAGGCTCTCGTGTGTGCATTGTTGTTCGGTGCCTAGAGAAACTACTGGTTGGGTACGATTGTGGATGGCTTAGTGCTCGTCTGTGTTCATCGAGTCTTTTCCTCAGCGGTCGTTCTGTTTCTCCCACATACCGCTTACCACATCCACTGCAAGTGATCAAATATACGGTGCCACGCAGATGACAGATCTTCTTTTGATCGCGGCAGTAACGACAACACTTTTGATCGCATCCTGCTTCATAGACGCGTGACGAAGTTAATATATCTTTGAGTGTGGGCGGTGGTCGAAAGACAACACGCACTGGAAGCCCAGATTTCCGAACAATGGTGTTCACTTGTTTGGAATAGCTGTCGTTCAAAAATGGCAACACAAGCGCTATGCCGTCAGGGGCCGCATATGGCCTCCACGAGCCAGTGGTTCTTGTAGTGTACCCATTCTCAAAGAGTATGTTTTTAATTTTCTCATCACATTCTGAGCTTTCTGTGGAAATTCTTCTGCTGGTTGTCTTCAGGTTTCGTACTACGTTCACTTTCATGTGGAGTGGGTGAGCACTCCGTGAATGTAGCAAAATATTCTTCGATGGCTCCTTTTTGTACCAGCGTATTTCCTTCTCCCCTTTGCAAATTCTAACTCGGGTGTTCAAAAACGATAAGAAACCTTCCTTGTCGGGTTCCTCGATGTTAAACTTTATATGAACATCTTTGCAGTTCAAATTCGCAAGTGTCGTCGCCAACTCAGAAGGTGTTGTTCCGATCACAAACACGTCGTCTATGTAACGTTTATAGAATAGTATTCCAGCAGTCAACGATGTTCTTTCGATGTAATCCAGGTATACAATGGCAAGCAGCGGGGCTATGCGGATGCCCATAGCTAGTCCTCGTTTTTGCATGAAGAAATTGTTGTCAAAACGAAATACGTTACACGAAAGAGTTGCATTCAGGAGTGCTTCGATTTCAATGCTAGACAGACCAAATGTCTCCACTTCATTCCAGTGACGATTCAGGAGGTCAATCAAGGTCCGAATGGCTGCCCTGCTATCGATATTAGTATACAGAGAAATCGCGTCGTAGCTGGCGTAACATGCTTCGTCCGGCACTTGACACCGTTGAATTTCATCTATGAATTCGTTTGAGTTCACAAGGTGAGCTGCCACGAATCGTAGAAGTGGGGAAAGTATTTTAACAAGTAGCCAACTTATTCTATCGGACGGCCCACCGCAAGATGAAATTATTGGGCGCGTTTTTATTCTGGAAATGTCCACATGCGTGAGGTCAACGTTCGGCTCAAGCTTATGGGTTTTGACAAGCGAATAGTACGTTGGTACCTCAGGATGTCTCGTTAAGAAACGGGATATCGTGCATGTATCAAACTTTCCGCGTAAGACAGATTTGACTACATTTGCTAGCATCTGGCATGATCGTCTGAAGCAACTAATTAGGCACGGCTCGTAGGTAGTGTCGTCTGCGATTGCCATAGTCGTCAAAGCCTTGTCAAGTTCTTGTGGCATGACAACGAATGCGCCGTCTTTGTCCCCCACGGTTATTCGCAGGGTTCTTCTTGCATTTTTCAGCTTTCTCAATCCATTAAGCTCTTCTGAAGTGAGATTCGGCACGAATTTTGATCTTGAGGCTTTCAGTGCGTGTTGTCTTTCGACCACCGCCCACACTCAAAGATATATTAACTTCGTCACGCGTCTATGAAGTAGGATGCGATCAAAAGTGTTGTCGTTACTGCCGCGATCAAAAGAAGATCTGTCATCTGCGTGGCACCGTATATTTGATCACTTGCAGTGGATGTGGTAAGCGGTATGTGGGAGAAACAGAACGACCGCTGAGGAAAAGACTCGATGAACACAGACGAGCACTAAGCCATCCACAATCGTACCCAACCAGTAGTTTCTCTAGGCACCGAACAACAATGCACACACGAGAGCCTGCTCCGGAGCTTGAAGTGAGAGTGTTGCATCGCAACCTCATGAAGCCGCTCGAAAGGAAAATTATGGAGGCAAAAGAAATCAAACGGTGCAAGCCGGAGATCAATAGTAAGGAAGAACTTGTGGAGGCCCTGAAGTATATTGCTTGATCTACCACGAATAGCAGTTAGAGAAGCGATATTTGCACTCAAGGAGATTACAGTATCACGAAGCACTATATAAAGGCCTACTGTAGTCCTGAAACGAATTTATTGCATTCCCTCTGCTAACGCGCTCGGTGGGTGCGGACAGTCACTACTTAGGTTGTTGCTGTGTTGTATGTATGTATTGTAATTGTATATTAGGATCCGACGAAGGCGCTAAGCGCCGAAAGCTCATCAAGTAAAGAATAAAAGGAGCTCTCAGTGTGTACTGAACAGAAACATTAAATTTCGGTTACTAAAACGACTTAACATGTCTGAACATGATAAAAGTTGCCCTAAACACCTGTAAAATAAGGTAAGAATTGAAATTTGCAACCTTTTCGTACATAGCTCGACCCGCTGAACACGACGGTGTAGGTATTTTCCGTTTTTGGTGGCTGGTTCTCGTGTACAGACACACACATGAATTGCCAATTAATAAGCATGCCATATCCCTCAGAAGACATAGTTACCGCTTTTGCTGTCATATATCCGTTTTATATGGGCATGTCTTCGAGAAATAATAGAAGGATTATCAAGCAGAATCGCGCCATACTTAGACAGCAAGGTTATCCCTACATTTCGCCACTCTAAAACTATCCGAAATGAACCTGTAATGAAACTTATGAACGAAACGAAAAAGTTACGTGTTGATTGCTGCATCGCTGTGGCACAAGTAATATCAAGAATAAATTGTATGTAAATTGGGAACCTCCAAGACTGTACGGTATCAGGTTGCATTTCCCAAGTGAGTTTCAGGGGACAAGCGATAAAAATCAAACCAAAACTGCAAGACTACCTACATTTAGGCAAAAAGATGTGAGTGCTTAATATTTCCGAAAGCATGATTACAAAGGAAGCTAAACTGCAAAATTCTAGATATCTCATTCCGTGAGTGGTTCGAAGAATGTAGGCTCAACGAAAGGCATGAAAGAGGCGAAAACACAAGCTACTCAGGTAGATAGCCAGCGTATTTGTGCTTGTGTACACCCAAGTATAAAATGTCACTACCATTTTATGAGTGGCCTGATGAAGTCGATGCCAAACCAGCAAATGAAGTGAAGAAACACTCAGAAACGAAGTCGACGCCTTCCAATGAAGAGACTCCCAAGGTGAGGAAAATTCGAGAATGGTATTCATGTAGTATCTAATCGGTTATTCGTTTAGGCAGGTACAAGGAAAAAAGGAAAAGAGTAAGTCCTATGACTTATTTAGATAGTTCAACAGTAGAAGTAACCAATTGTTCAGCTTAACATTCGAGAAAACCCTAAACTCTATTCGCCAGTCGCAGAAGCTTCCACGAGCACCGAAAGGACACCATGAGGAAGAACTGGATCAAATGGTGAGCAAAGGGAACCGAGACCAGCTGATTGTCATCAACACATGATTAGTTTTCAGGAGCAAATTCTTGCTGAGGATCCCAGCAATATTCAGCAATTATAGAAGAGGACATTTGTTTGGATGTTGCATTAAGACTTTGACGATATTGTTTGTTCGATCGGAATTAAATGAATTTCTTAAACGCTTGATCGAAGTCACTACTCGTTCCTTTGAAGGAAAGGATACTGCCTCACAGTGAGCCTCCCTAACGTAGCACAAAGTGATCAAAACACAAAAGCTTCTTATTAAAAGAACAACGAATGAAGAATAGCTCGTTACTATCATCATGTTCGCAAGATCCCACCAAATCTTGAGAGTAATAAAATTCAACTGGAAATAAATATTAAACTAGGGTGTCACAGTATACAGCTGCATGCTATGAAATGAAGAATAGAGTCACGTTGATACACAGAGAATTTCAAATCATGAATTATCAAGTACTTGCTCGATGACCATGTAATTCTTCACTCTTAACCGTTGTTTTATGTGGGTTCTAATGGAACATATGGCATAACTGCATGAAAGTAACCTCTCTGAAAGATACGAGCGCTGAATCAAGAATGCAAAAGTTTTGGGTGCAGGATAATTTGAACGAGAAACAAAACGTTTGAACTCCAGCAATAGCCTGAATGGTCGTAAGCCACGTAAAACAACAAGAAAACAGTGACCTAGATGTGGCAGCATGGGGTCAATTCTGTCTTGCATCCACGACAAAACTACGATCTAAGAGGATCATTGAGGGTGGTTATGTAACCTTTGCAGAATAGTACAACCAGAAACTTCAAACCGTCAACAACAGGTTGTCTGGTATGGTTGTAAACATAACAATGCCACACAGATCCCACCAGGGTGAAGCCCTGTTGCGATATTTTATACCACCCCTACGTATTAGGAGCAGAGAAACAAAAAAAGCAAAGGGGGTACGGGCTCGGGGCGGAGCCCGGCGACAAATTGCTACTACTTTTAATTGTGTAAAATTTTGAAGGTTGTTTTACACTTTTTGAACCATTTGAGATATCCAGAAACGTCTTCCGTGGGTTTGGAGTCGAACTCGGCCGCCACCACTCAGCTTCACCTTGACTGAGTGCTCTTCTGCATGATTTGTGATTATACGATGTTTCTGCATATTATGCTTCATTGTGAGCCTTTGTGTATATCTCACTGGTGCAGCGAAATTTCAACAGCAGAGATTTGGACGAGTTATACCTTTATAACACAGCCTCGCCGCACT
The DNA here is from genome assembly GCA_000688135.1 of Ancylostoma ceylanicum. Lineage (NCBI taxonomy): Eukaryota > Metazoa > Nematoda > Chromadorea > Rhabditida > Ancylostomatidae > Ancylostoma > Ancylostoma ceylanicum. The sequence continues at coordinate 217,903 of JARK01001485.1, read as the reverse complement.
CTCAGCGCCTTAAATTTCACTACTTGAACCAGCTAAACTCCCTAGAGAGCTAATTCGCGCTCCCATGCGACTCCGCGCTCTACTGCGCACAAGATTACTGTGGCATCCACCACAGGAGGGGTGCGGAGAAGGTGCGTGTATCGCACCCGTATCGTACCTGCCCTGTGGTGGACGCTACAGTATTCGAGAGCAGAAGAGGGATGCACATAAGGCGTTGAGACCGAAAAGAGAGCAGAGAGTGAGAACACGAATATTTGTGTGAAACCCTGTCGGAACATGTCCAATATTGTCCAAACAAGTTCAACTCTCCAGCACTCTCACTCTGATCCTCTTCTTTGTGTTGTGGTCAGCACGTCCAACAGGTCCAAATCTGCTAACCCGTTTCTTTGAAGTTGACAGGTTTGGCTTTGATGATGTGGATTTTCCATTACAAAAACGGAGGACTACAAAATAAAGGGATCAGTTTTCTGCGTAGACACTGCCTTTGGCCACACTACACGTGGACTTCGTGGAGTTCCTTCTCTCATAAAGTTCTATCGCTTCTCCATCTCATCAAAAAAAAAACTTGAAGAAAGTGCGATTTCAGCTTATAAATGAGTAGAGACCTTATTTTATTCGAGGCATCACAGCAAAATTGTTGTGGGCGTGGGTTCAGATAGGTGCAAACGGGGGCGGGGGGATACGTATTTCGGGAGGCCAGATCGCACCTCATGCTTGACCCTGGATCCCACACTGTCACCGTTATAACGCAAACTTCTGGTCAACCGAGTCACTCGTACACAGCCTGATTGCAGTGGGTGGTATGTTTTCATCTGAGGAGCCTAAGGCCGATGGCCTAAAGCCCGGGGTATACTTCACGCGACGCGATTTGGTCGCCGCGACTGAGTTTTGCTCGAGCGATCCAGTCGCCGCGACTGGATCGCGTGTTTGGGGATACTTCATGTAATGAATGACGACCGCATTGAATTATTCGTTGTTCTTAACCCACTAAGACCTGAAACTTGAGCTCCATTCGCAGTTGTTTTCTGTGCTCAGCGGTAGTACGCGTTGATGAAAATATTTCTTCGTTGAAATTATGCTTCACACTTACATAGTGTTGGGAGATCACTTCACCATTTCAAACTGGTTTTACTTTTATATTTGTAACAAACACGTTTGTTCTGTAATTTGTGGAGATATTGGTAAAGTGCTCACAATTATACGAAATGTGGATATGATGAAAGAACTGGAAATTATCATAAAACACTGGAGTTTTATCAAAAATTAGGAGAATACTGCTTGAAAAAAAAGAAAAGGTATCCATATTCTAAGCACATTCAATACTCAGAACTTGTTAGAGTCTGAAAACTACAGAAATGAAGCAAATTCCAAGAAAAAGAAGCAAGAAATCGCGCGTTTCAGTCGCGTCGCTACGTCTAGACGTAGCGACGCGACTGCATGGGCAGTGAGGAAAATCGCTGATGATCTACAAAACGAAGTATGCCCAAGGCGCGACTGGCAAGCGATTTGGTCGCCACGTCCTCCTGAGATTCCTCCTGAGATGTGGTCAAAATCGGCCGCGCGACTACGTACTGCTGTTGAAAATGAATGTGCGTGGAATGAACACGGCAGTTATTGTGATGTTTGTTAGTAGAATCGCGGGGCGACCAAATCGCCGTCGCTGCAAGTATGCCTAGGGCTTAAATCACAGCCACGCTCTCGCTGTGACCGTTCACCAGTAAAAGTTCTCATGCAACTGTTCCCACGCCTACACGTAATCCTATGGAAATTATGTGATAGGATACGGAAACCTGTAACACTTTGTTCTCATCATTTTCATTGATGTTGCTCACAATGACGGTGTCGCTGCGTAATATGCCATAGAATGTCTAAAGCTACATTTATAGTGCGTCGGAGTCCGATCCAGTCGGATAACAAAGTATCCTTATCGATAATCGTCGGTCGGATTCGGATGGTACGACCGGATCGGACTCCGACACACTGTAAATATAGTGTGTATATTCAGAGGTGGCCGACAACCGCACCGAATGCCATGCGGCGCAGCCCCCTGCTCGCGGCGTTCCAGCGGCCGATCAGCTGATCGTCGATTCATGATGGACGCCGGCAACCGCATATCATAGTCGGCCGCTAGAACGCCGCCATGGCATGCGGTGCGGTTGTCGGCCACCTTGGAATGTACAAGGTATACAGCTTAAAAAGGGAATCGCTTCTTATGATATGACAAACGCTATACTGCGATCTTTCGAATCTGGCAACAGGAGCCCAGCTTTGTCCCTACAACGAGAAAAGACGAAAGCAAGTTGCTAATAAGCGCAATTGGTATGGATGACCCGCTCTACCAATAGCTGCCTACGTCTGCTGATTACGACCGGCCCGCTCGACCATCATCGTCTACCGGACGGGCAGCAGTGTATGACTGGACTGCCGCTGTACAACACCAACTACCGGCCAGGTCCCCCTATTACTATGATAACTGGACAAGGCAAACGCAGCAGAACCTGCTGAGCTACGCCCCCAAGAAATGGAAGGCAGACATTGAGCGTCAGATCTCAGTCGTGTCTCAGCTCCGGCGGAGACCAAGAGAGCTCTGCGGGGCTTGTCTGGCCGGCTGAGACCCGGATAAAACCGTGGCCTAGTGCAACAATTGACCAGACCAGATCCTGGGCTGCTGACGCATGCGGTGCCTAGCGGATGCTGAAGACCGCCTGAGTCCATCGAGCGCTGCACCGGAAGGCGCGCACGCGCCCAAGAACATTTTTGAGGAAGCTTGGATAAGCGTGAGCTTACTCAAGTCCGCGTTAGGAACACCAGCTAGATCTGAGATTCATTCAGATTGAGATGCCATCCCAGGTTTACAACATATTATCCAGTTCTTCGCCCCATCCCCTACAGGATAGAAGCCTTTTAGGTGGAACGCAGCTTGTGGGGAGACAAAATAAGTTTTGAATTCGTGTAACTTCGGCGTAACTGCTGTAGAAACGTGTTCGTGCTGCTTTTGACGTGCCGAATCACTGGGTATCCAGCTCAGCAAGACGAACGCAGCTAAATCTCGGTTCTTGCAATGTAATGTAATGGCAAGACTAAAGCGGCACATGAATTCTAGCAAAGGTGATTTCCAAGCCGTTGATGGTACGTAGAATGGGACGGTCGCACCAATTGTCTGATTGTGAGTTTAGATTCGATCAAACAACTTGTTCTGGCGGTACTGACAATGAGCGGAGAACAACTCCATTTTTATCCGGCAGTGATAACATTTGTGTAAACACCTTAGCTGTTGTCGACATCATCCTTCACATACCTCTCAGTTCTCATCTTGTTCAGTTGCCGACCGGCAGTTCGATCTCTTTGTTGGATCGTCTGCTATGTCATTCTCAGCAAAAGTAGTTCAACATAGTATCAATCAACTGCTCATCAACACTATTAATGATGCCGAAAGGGTACGCCACGTTCCTTGGCCACATGACCACTGACCTCCTTTTACGAGTTGCTCTTTTCTATAACAGCTGATCAGCGTTCAGGTACTTCAAAATCTTCCTCGGGACGGCGATCGCGTCGAAGTTATAACATCGTCATCACATGACATCTCAACAACGCGGCGACGTTACACAGATTCTAAGCCTTTAAAGACGACCTACGATGTGGTGGCAGATAAAGTTTTACGTACACCAAGTCAGAAATCCGATGAGAAACCCACACAGCGAAGTGATGATTCACCTATATCTCCCAGGGTGAGATTGAAATTTCCAAGGAATGGGCAAAGAAGTTTTAAAAAAATGAACGACGCGACCAAGGTCGCATACTTCCAGGGTAGATCTTCCAATACTACGGGTACCACTGTATCGGCTCTCGAGTGTACAACACCAGTACCTCCAGGAATACGACCGTACGTGAAGGGAACGTAAGTCATCAGCAAAGATAAGCTGCAGGAGAATCCAATGGTTGGGGCCCACTCGCGTGCGCTACATTACGTGCCGCGCGGCACTCTGCTTGTCTGCGCACCCATGCCTTTCGTCGACATCACCGTTCCTGATCTCGTACGATACCTCTGCCTCCTGTTCTAACTCGTCATAAAAGTAGTGTGCGCATGCTGGTGGGCCTATGCCGATAGTGGTTTTGGTGATTATCGATTGCGGATTGACGGTGGCGTCAACGCTCCCGCCCTCAATCGATACGTATCCAAACCAGTGTCAACACGCTCACAGCAGCCCGACCAAAAGGACTATGCTTACGGAGGATTTTAGCAACAAATTAAGTACCATTGGATACTCTTTCAGGGAAGCCAGTCCATCCAGATTTCAAGGCGCCATCAAGTCAGCACCCCCAAATAAGGCAGAAATTGTGCCCGGATCGGTGAGCGAAATCGCCCAAGCGGAATATCCTTAATTTCACCAATGTAGAACCAATGAATAGTCATGCGTGTTTCAGGTACAAGTCTCTCCACTTCGACAAATGGAAGGCGTAGCCATCGATCTTATCGTGATGATAAAAATGAAATCTGGCGGATCACGGACAGTTAACATGCAAATCGAATGTCCACACTTCATACCAAAACGAATATTGATCGACGGCAAATGGCATAATATCGTCTAAACAACCTGTTTTCAAAAATAGTAGTGCATCGCCTCTTTTTACGCCGTGACATAAGAAAATTCACGCAAAGATGTTTTGATACTCGGATAATAAACTTACATCCGATGATGTTACGTTCACATGGCGTCGCTCTGATCATACGCACTAACCCGACGTGTGATCTTAGGATCAGGGAGTGCTAGGTCCACACAACTTCATGATCACAAACAACAAAAAACAGAAACTCCACGGTCACGAACAGTGTGACGCTTGAGCGGTGAAATCTCAACGCGTGCGCATTCGCTGGCGTCTTGATCCAACTTTTGCTGCTTTGCTGGGACCGAGTCGCTTGCGGCGAGCGGTTCCGCTGCGACGTGGTCGCGACGGTCAATCGCTTCTTCTGACATGTCCTGACGCGCGGCAATTTCGTCCTGACTGCTCCTTCGTTTCTTTTCCGTTGCCGTTAAGGTCAACGAGGACTATGCTACGGCATGACAAAACCAAAGAGGGAGTGAAGCGAAACCAGTGGACAACGATCAGAATAACCTGCAGTTAACCGTCTGGACATACACGTTCGCTCCTTGGAATATTTGCTTCTTGTTGGTTCGCAGTACTTCCAAAAACTACCCATACATACGGCATGGCGCATTTGCCCATTTGGACAAATTATGGATGGATTCCGGGCCAAGGGAGGGCGTGGAGGTACAAAATGAAATATGAGAGCACAAAAACAAAATTGCAAAATGGATCGCCTGGAATGCTCAGAACCTCCATGAACAAGCTGTTCGATGGCATCTTAAACCTGCTCGACTCGAAGCCTACTGACAACATGTTTTCGTCCTTTCTTGTCGACAACTTGCAGAGCCCACTTCGCAAGTTGCTGACGAGACATGGGACTTCAACTTGTGCGCACAAATGGATGGAAACAACCTTGTCAGCAAGCTTCGAGGCTAGCAAGCTTCAGATGTTATCAGGCAACTTGTCTATGGGGCTCTGAGCGTAGGATGAAATCTTTCTCCCACAACTATTCAAATGGCAAGAATACATAAAGCTGAAGTGAGACAATTTTCGAGCTATGGATTGAGCGAAATTCTCATTTTTAGGTGTACCATAAGACCTACACTATCTCGTTCGCAAGTAACACAATGGAAGAAATGAAAAGATACAATCATTATGAAGACGTATGATATTGTACATGGTGTCACTGACTGAATAAGCAAACTGTGCAGAAAAATGACTGCATGAATGCTGAAATTAGAACGATGACATGGTATTCAGCGTTGATTACGTCACTTATCCAGTTACATACAGTGGGCGTTCAGTGGTGGTGACCCCCTCGGAAAGCACGCAGCGCGACCACGTCGCCCTAGCAGGAATCCCCTCCAGGACAACAAATTATGGGGTGTTTTTGGCAGTTAGTTAGTTTTCTTATTAGGTAACATCAAATGTGATGAACAACTATCAAGAAAACCCAGATTCGCCATCGCAGCGACGATTCTATCGTGAGCGGCGCGGTCGCGCCGCGTTCATTTCGAGGCCTTGGATAGGTCACCGACATCGACACCCACTGTCAAATAGGTGGTAAAAGAGAACCCGAACAAGAATTGGCACAGGGAACCACTGTGGAAAACCGCCACTCCAAAGTTGTCCGTCTCTTATTTTCCGCAGCCAACGTCTCATGATCTACAATTCAATGTGATCTTCAATTCAACTCTAATTTTCTCAGCTATAGCATCATGCCCAGTGGAAAGCAATGGAAATTCAGTGTAGAGCGGAATTCGACAGTTTTTTTTCCTGAGAAAGCCTTCCGGATACCTCGGCCACTGCAGGAATGAAGTCTTTTTTTTTCAAGCCACAGTATTCAAGCCTGTCACATTCCCCAAGGGCTCTTTTTAGAACCCCGTAGTAGGTCTCCTTTACTGTAGATCAGAAGCTTACCAGAATCCACACTCCATGGCTAAACCTCAAAGGAGACACAAAGCGCAAACCACTACTTACCACTGGCGGTTGACCCAACAACCAACCCACTGTGAGTAAAATTACCCCAGACTTCGCCACGACCGTCGGCGGTCCCACATGGATAAAGTGAAGGAGGAGACTCCAGACGAAAGAGGCGATGAGCTCCGTTTGGCAGCGATCCATGGCGATGTAACGCGGCGATCGATATGTATCATTTCCACGATCCTTATCACTTATATCGCCGGTTCATTTTGATTCATTTTGAACTGGCGAAGTCTGGGATACTCTAAGCTCGACCCAGTGGTGTTTGCTCTCTTGGTAACGGGTAATCAAATTGTTGTTTACTTCCTGCATCACTTCAGTAGCAGCCGAAAAACCCCCGCCGTCGTCACTGTTCGAGCAGCCCGCCTAGCTGCAAATGCCCCGTGTCGCAACACTTTTTTTGTACACAACACAGTAGTTGTCGAGAGAGTCGGACTATTTGATGCAACAAGTGTGCTTCACTTCCGCATACTTTTTGCGCAAATTGCACAGGACTTTTGTAGGAGAAGTGCTTTTCGAGACGGACAAACGGTCCAAGGGATTTCGCCCCGCATAAGAACTCAGCACCATAAGTGACGTTAGGTTTGTCGAAAGGTGAAATGTTTGAGAGCTACGTCCGTCAAATATTCTTCAAGAAAATATCACGAATTGGACTTTTTTCTCGAATCCAAACATTAGTGGACATTTCACTGGAAACGGTATGGGCCCTAAAACCGCGGCGTCGCAACAGGGAACGGGGGGAGGGGGGTCGAGGGAAGAAGATCTCACCAGCCGAAGAGCACGCGGTCACTTGTTTGATCACTTAGAGCACCCCGGCGACATATTACTATGTAAACAGTTGAGCTCACTTAACATTTGGGGACACGCTACCGATTATTACTCTTGCGGACCCGTGGGACAGTCCCAGGACAGAAATGGGACGACCCCGCCCACTTTTGTCTTCTCTCAGTTGCACCAGAGCCTTTTGAACACTTTAATACAGTAAACCAACATGAGTACATCTCAGCAAAGGGCGTGCCGGTGGTGGGCGATTGTCGGACAAGAACAAATACGGTCGTCCCTCTCCACCCTCCGCACTCATTCGGGCTCCGTCCTCACTCCCAAAAGAGTCGCGAGCGAGCGCCTTAAGCGCCCGCCTCCCGACCACCACCGCACCGCCTGCTCTTCACCGATCCATTCCCCATCTTCGTCTCGCCCGGTGATATTCCATCAGTCAGCCTACCTACCATAGCGCCGAGGCGAATGCACCGACTCTTCGCGCTGACTATCCTGCTTGCAGGTATTTCACAATTTAATTCCTTTATCATCCTTATTGGGTGGAATTTGACGTCTAATATGCCGTTGAAGAATTGATGAGCGTCTCACGGGTTTACTAAAGGGTTACCTACGATAACACCCCTGAAACTGTAGTCCTTCCGTATTTGTGAAAGTTGCTTGAATGATTCCAAGTTTCTGGCTCATCCAGAGTGGACGTATTTTTCGAGTAAAACATGTCACATCTCATTATCTTCACCAACACCGCTCAGAACTGGCTGAAACGAGCCGCTTTTACAAAGCACATCAATTCCAACCTGGAAAATTCGTCCACTTTAGAATAACGAGCAGATCACAACCTCTCTAGTAACGTTCATGAATATAGATAACCTGGAAAATTCGTCCACTTTAGAAAAACGAGCAGATCACAACCTCCCTAGTAACGTTCATGAATATGGATACTGGTGGTAAAACCAGCAGAAAAACCTCTCAGCTTCGAACTATGATCCCAAGGACATCGTTACTCCATAAGTCGTGTTTAGGATGAAAATTAGCACCTTAGAGGTGGTTAGTCAGGATTCCATGAGAGGGCATGACACCTAGCACGGCGTAGAACCGAAAAATTCGTTACCATTAACATGGAAACACTTCAATGTTCGTTGCAAAAATTTAATTCAGCATATGAAATGGTAAATCTTTGTATGCTGGAATGAAACGAAACGAAATGAATTTGGGAGAAATTTCACATGTTCACGTCTTCATTTTTCTTTCCACTTCCAAGCGAAAGTAGCTTCTCATCCTTGTTCCTGCGAAAGCCATGGAATCATTCCCACCAAATCTTGGACAACTTTTCCCAAACATTAACCGACAACATTCGATTGTACACATTATAGATCTGACGAAGGTATTATTATACCGAAAGCTAGCCAATAAAACTTAACACACAAGAGTGCTCAGGTCCAAACGAAACAGCGGAACAAAAATTTATCCTTTTACTTTCACAAAAGCCCATTTAACTCAGGGATTACCAAAAAATCAGCAACATTTACGTAACAGTAACAAAAGCGGGTAATCACTGGCAGGACGCCATTACAAACCTTCTAAAAACTTTTCGACCCATCACATGGGGGCTTATTTGATGAGTTGCTTAGTTAAAAATCACACTTATTTTGTACCAAGGATTTTTTGGGAGTCGAGGGAGGGAACGGACTGAAGTTATGCCCGCGGTCTGCAGTACACTAATAAGGCATCTATACAGCCTTTCAAAATTTCCCAGTAGCTTTATTTCAAGCAGTAGGCTACTCACGAGTACTGTATTTGTTTTCTACCGTAACATGGCTTTTGTAGAGCTCCATTAGAGTAGGCTACAATAGTAAGAAGTAAGAGGATGCTCATTCCTGTAGAGAAAATGGGAGTGGAGTGGAGTGGAGTGGAGTTATGCCTAAAATCGTGATGCTTGTGCAAAGTTTAGAACAATTCTGTGTGATACCGTACACAACGTATTTCTACCGTAATCTCACAAAATGGGCTTACTACGGAGGCTACTACGATAACATAGGCTTCCCATAGGAACAGTAGGAAACTAATTTTTTTCACGTTGTTAAAAAGAGTCAAGGGTCCTATATTTAAAGAAGTACGGTATAAAGGACCTTATAACAAACTTGACAGAAACATGACAGTAAATCCTGGGTGTGGGTCATTATGAGGTAAAAGTGGGTGGGCACTGTATCTGCGATTGGTTCAATCAAGCCCTCGCCCTGCCCCTCAGGACCTACTCGCAGTAACTCGCTCGGGATTTCACCACACCTCATGCGAATTTGAATGTGAGTGGAGACGAAGGGCGGGAAGACACCGCCCCATTTTGCCTCATCATGTGCCACACCCATAAATCCTTGTTCCAAGGAGAGCGAGAACTGGTCCCCAGATCCCTAAGAAGCTTGTTCTTAAGACTGGTTGGAATTGTCTGAAGATTTTTAACTAGCACTACTGATTACTAGCTCCTCACAACGGCATTCAGAACTCAGGGAACATTCCCTAGCTCATAAATCCTGGCTCATTTCAGGAGGAGTCTTCAGCAAGCAACAATGCCGAATAGGAGACGATTGCAGCAGTTGTGCAATTGCACAAGAAGGCGATAAATGTACGGAAGAAACCACTTCCGAGTCACTTTACTGTGATCCAAAAACAAAGTAGGTTTAATTAATTCTCCCGATTTTTACCTACTTCCATATATTACCAATAGGTGATTTTTGAGCCCGAGTAAATATTTCGTGTGCTTTCAGCAAAGCAGACGTGCACGAGAATGCTTTTCTCGTTTGCAATCTCTTGAAGAATAAAATCGAACGTAAACTCTGCGCAAGCGGTCAGTTCTTTATCGACGGGAAGTGCCGTAGTGGTCATGTTCGCTACAAGCGCCAGGGTATCGCCGGCTCCGGCAGAGTCGGCGACTTCTGCTCGTTCAACACGGATTGCTTGACGGTGAGATTTGCTAGGACAACTTTTGCGAAATATTTTGCTATTTTGAAAATCACCACCCCTCCAAAAAATGTATTTGAAAATAATGGACAGTCCTTTTTCTTCCTGGAAGGTTTTTATTGATTGTTTACAACCCTTCAGCGGTTGGACAACGATTTCACGCCAATTTCAAGTGTTTGCACTAGACAATAGGGTTTTTACTGCACACGTGACCTGGGAGGTAAATAAGTTTTTGCTCATCGCATAGCTCCGGGCAAATATTACCCTCTGGGATGGGATTGGGAACGGCTATCCAATTATCCACGTTTTCATGACCATTTGGAAACGGAGAGGGGCGCGGGCTTCTCCTGTTCACGAGGTCGCATGCGTGATTAAGATTACCCAGGGTAAACGTGTTAACACCGCACGAATTCAACAATTGCTAACACGGCGTCAAAACCCTGGGTAATCTAAGCTATGCATAAGGGACCTGGTACTTCTTGCGTAAATCTCCCACCTTGAGTTCCCCCCCCCCGTAAGTTACCCATCTGGGTAAAAAACTGTTAATAAACAACCAAGCGCGGGAATAACCGGGACATTAGTCTGTAATTCTCGGGTGTGGGTCATGATGAGGCAAAAGTGGGTGGGCAATGTGTCTGCGATTGGTTCAATCAAATCCTCGCCCCGGCCCCTCAGGGCCTACTCTTTCTAACTCGCGCGCGATTTCACCATACTTGCCTATGCAAATTTGAATACGAGTGGGGACAAGTTGGAGCGGAAGGGCGGGAGGACACCACTTCATTTTGCCTCATCATAACCCACACCCGTAATTCTCGGACAAGCCCATATTTTTTTCTGAAATGGAAGAACCGAAGAGATTGAAGGGGTTGAAAAGACAACATGCATCTCAAGGCATTAAATTTTATCACAATTTATTTTTCCAGGGCATGTTCTGCTCCACGGGCTCGTGCACATGTCTCAGCAACTTCGTCGCCATCCAAGGCTACTGCTACCTGAAGAAAAATCCCGGCGAAAGCGGTTGCCAATACGCTGAACAGTGCAGCGCCGTATGGCCAGAAAGTCGTTGCGAGAAGTCGCGCTGCGAATGCCCCGAAGACGTCAACGGTATCCCATACGTGCAGGCGAAGACTCGTGACGGTGTCATCTGTATCCTCCATTCGGGCGAGGACGGCGATCCCGTACCCAAATGTCCGCTACCGGAATACGATGACGACCTGTTGACGATGCCCGTCTCCCAGCTGAGGAATCCGGCGATGACCGATCCAGACGACGCTGATGTCGAGCTCGGCGAACATGTGAATCCACTGCAGTTTTGCTCGTCATCGTCGACGGATTACACGAATTTCGTGGCGAACGGCGGCGGTGCCTGTGTGTATTCACAGGATCCACAGAACGGTGATGGCGTCTACATTGCTGACATCTACGACTGCGTCACGTCGGTTGCTTCAATGGCGAATGTGAAGACTGCGATGGAGGGCGTTTATGATATCAGCCCGGCTGCTGATGGAATCTGCTGTCCTAACAGAGGTTTGCATACAAGTACTTTGAATAACTTCAAAATTATTCAATTGACGGAACTGACGGATTAATTTGAATCGTTATAACTCGATTCTTTCACAGATCTTTCCTTCAAAATAAGACCCGTTCTATTTGACACATTTTCCCCAAAGATATGATAAAAATTTTGAACTCTACAATAAAAATTGAGATTGGCAGGAATCCGAGTATGTTCACCTTTAACCTCTCTCACCTGTACTTTCACTTCTCCCACTACCTCCAAAATATTCGGAAGTACATATTCATCACTTGAATTACTTCCTTGTGCAACTTGAAATGTTTCTGCACGTCCTGAGAACTTTCCGTTACAAAACATAGAATTCTCAAGGTTTTTTTTTTTCATCTATCTGCCTTTCGCCGATAGTCTAAAGTATCTGTTGTGAGAAATTTCCTCTGGAGGACTTTTTTGATGGGTATATTAAGCTACTAAATATTTGAATAAATCGCATGATAATTGCGGCGTATTAAGGTCAGACAAATGTAGCGTTATCTCCTCACCTCAAACGAAATTTCCGAATTTCTGTCCATAACTATTTAGTTAGCAAAAAAAAAACTGTAAATCGCGCAGCAAATTTTCATTTTCGTTGATCTGAACAAATGGAATGTTCTCGTGGAAAATTTGGAGGAGAATTTTCGCTGTTTTAGTGCCCTGTGGAAAAAGGTCCTTTGGGGCAATTTTTTATTCTGATGACACTTTCTACAGAGAGTTTCATGGACAAAACTGGGGTCTCTTCTCTGGTCCATAATGGACAAATTTTATCGACAAATATTCCTATACCATTTATCTGTTTCGTTCCCGTGCAGTAACAAATTTCTCAAGTAAGATCCCCGATTTTTCTTCAATCAACTCGTCCAATTTGGATTTGCGGGTAGATTATCGCCTTCTAAAGAACTTTCATGAATCTCGCGAGAGTCAATAGCTATTAGAAGCAATACTAGTTCGGGTTTAGCATTACAAACTTTGTTTTTGCTACAGTAATTCTTCATTTATTATAGTACAACGGTTTAGAAAAAGAAAGAAAGTACGCAATTACTTTAGCACTACATAATATGATTATTTCATAGCTTTCAGCGCGAGTTTTTATATAATTTACTGTTTATATGCTTAGCATCCTATTTTCCTATGTCTTCAGCATATTTGTCGGTAATACCTTCAAACTGTTGTAAAATGGTGGTCAAGTTAGGAAAAATGCATTTCCATCACATCTACATACCATTTGCATGTGGATGGGGAAGAGACAGTCTTGGGTGAAGTCTTGAAAATTTTCACTAGATCACTACAAAAAATGCCCACTAACCACAATGGTTTGCAACTGAACCTTCCGCTTATACTAAATTGGGTAACTAAACCGTTCCCATTTCAGCCTTCACCTGTATCCAACCGAAACGTGAAGCCGACACTGGAGCAGCCGCACCGGCCGGTGTGCGACCACGTTGGTGGTACAACGCCGTCACCGGCACCTGTGAGCAGTTCATGTGGGATCCGTGGGATGAGACCGAGATGCAGTCGCCGAACAACTTCAAAACCCGCGAACATTGCGAGTCGTACTGCCGAGACAGTGAGTTCCCATTCAGCACTAGTTCTGTAGCGGATTACTGCTCATTCTAAAACTGTCTTCGTCATCACACACAAAGTTTGTTGCTCGCAATGGAATTTCGCTGCTTCGCGTTCGGCTTTGACCGCGGGTCAAGTGAGCAAACACACTCAATAATCCGCGCGCGGGGGGGTACGCGCCCGGCTCCGACTACGTCCGTCGTAGCACGCGTCCAAATAGCCGTGGCGTGTGGCCCGCATGTAGTACGCGATGAAGAAAAAGCGCACAAAAGTCGCGTCCACATCGCAGCGCACGAGAACTGTCGCGTTATTTTTGGGACATCGAAGGGGGCGAAGGTCAGCATCACGCACTGCTGTTATTGAAATCGCTCACTGATCTCATCTCAAACAGAAGGTGGTGAGGAATTGAAGTCAAAACTTTTTCACATTCGGGGATCTTGGAAATGAACTAACTGCCTTACAAGCTATAGAAACAACTCTATTATTGATCGAAATTCTCTACACAGATCAAAAAGTCCTTAAAATCCCATCCTGATCATTCTGCATCACCATTCATAAGAAATTCACCATACTTTATATTTAAAGCATCAGGATATAGGGCTAGAACATCATTCGGCTACCGCTTTCCCAGAAATCCATCGAAAAACATTACCAAATCTTTGCCGAGGAGAAAATTCTGTGAATAACAGTCCCATTTTGTACTGTAACACCATTCTTGTATAGATACAGAAAACTCCAAACGGTTAGTTGGATAGGGACCAGTGCCGCGGTGCGCCAGCGTTGGACAGACAGTATTAGAGTGCGTGATCAAAGCATTATTGATCGAGGAGTGCACAGACAGCCAGAGTGCAACGCCGCGCTGCGGCATTGGTCAGCTGACTTCTTTTACCACTGCTATCTTCTTTGAGTATTGGCCTTTTTTAACTTGCTACACTAACCCTAAGCTCCTAAAATGACCATTATACTTTCGGAAATAGTACAAGGTACAAGAAGTTTAATTTTTACAGCTGCCCTTTATTCGGTTTGATCAGTTATATTCAAAAAAAAAACAGGCCCAAATGATGCCCTAAGTACTTTTACTAGATAGTATTATTAAAACGATAAGGACCTTAATTGGAATCTCATGTAAGATTGCCGCTAAACTTAAGGTGAAGTATAGCACGAGTATAGCACCTCTTGACGCCGCCAGGCGACATTGATTTCAATAGTTATTGATTTTTAGCGGAGTGTCGCTGTCGGCACCGCAGCACGAGCTGCCGCTAATCGATACACACCAAAATCGATGTCATACTTTGCTGACCGAATAACGTATTAAATATATTAGATATTGGAACATTCGAATTCGATTGAATCGAAAATTGGAATTTTTAGCAATAGGAGGACCGTCTTACCCCGGGGGAAAGATAAGAAGGGTAGAGGGGTGGAACCTCCTGTTTTTGGACTGTTCGACTTTTCGGATTTTCATCCGATCAATACTGTACTCTTCCTTCCAGCCTGCAAACGTGGATCGCCGCAATACACCACTGGCAGCACCCAAAACGAGGACGAGCCAATCAACAACTGCCAGACGGCGTCTTCCTGCACCTCAAACTACGAATGCACCACCATTGGCTCCATGCAGATGTGTTGTCCGACAGTGTCGTCGATCTGCAGTAACACCGGTGGTCGTCCTATTGACGCGATCCGTAACACCAATTTCGATCCAGGAATGAGCATGAAGAGAAGCTTCAGTCTGTCGTTCTCGACATCCAGCAGGTATGCTTCTTCCTGAGAGCCGTCCTTCTATCAAAGCCATTAATGGACAGCTTTAGGTACTACTATGATGCTGAACAAGGCCGCTGTATCGCGTTCACCTACAATGGAGCACTTGGAAACTTCAACAACTTCAAGTCAGCAGCTGACTGCGAGTTATTCTGTGCTAAACTACAGTGTAAATATGGAACTCCACTGAAAATCGGTGCTGCTAACCAGCGATGCAGCACCAACGCCGACTGCCCAAGTACTCACGAATGTCAGAGCGATCACAATGTCTGCTGTCCACGACCTCGTAAGTTTTTTTTAGCCGGCTTATCCCTTTTTTCACATTTCATCTGGTCTATGGTGAATCTGGTGGCCTCCTCTATTTTGAGTCAGCGTTTCCAGCTCCCCTTGAGTTCTTACACTTGAACCAACTATCATATTTTCATCACTTTCCTAATTATCTGTGGTTAGAAACAGCAACAGAACTGTATCCCACGTTCATTCCCATTTTTCATAATCTTACTACTCAACATATCTCGTGGAACCTGAAGTTACTGAAAGGTCGCCCCATTAACTTAGTGTTCTAAAAACTAAAAAAAAAAAGAAATTCCATCCTCTTGTTTCTATTTATGTTGGGTAGGTCCTCTGACCCTTCACTACATAGTGACCGCACGGTTAACCCACGGTTGAAATCAGGCTTGCCAAAACAAAACCCTGGTGAATGAAAGACCTACCACGAGTTATTTGTGCGCAAGTGGCCCTTAAGTGGTTGAGCATTTCCGTAAGGAAAGCTGTGGACATCCAGTTTTTTTTCCAAGGGCAAACTCAAGGTTCTTCGAGAGCAAATCGTGGTATTCCTAAAGAAGTTTCGAGTATCTTATAATATTTCCTACTTTTACTAACTCACGCTCACCCGTTTGGACTCCATTCTGTGGCAGTGCTATTACATTTATCAAAGCAGCAATTTGTTTATGGTCATAAGCACATGTGTCTTTTCCGATTGTGGAAAATTTTCTGACGTAGATAACTTTGGGAGTGGAGGGGGGGGGGGGGGGGGCTAATTGTTTCTATCCATAGTTTCTACGGCTAACTTTTGATGTATGGAAGCACTGTTACATATAGTTACGCTGTTGTGTAGAGAAACAACGAATTAGCGAAACAAAAAGAACGCTAGGTTGGTCTGCCGCGTCGCATGGTTAGTGCGGGGCGGCCAAGTCTGCAATATCGACTGATACTTACGCTTACAGAAAACAGAAAGGATCTAACATAAATAGAATGTCATTTTTGATTTGTTACATACTTAGTTTTGCAATTAATAACATTATAATTGAGATAGTGATAATTTCACCTGGCTATTAATGAAGTTCACACCGGCGACCGGGGGGTGGGTTATTTCCAGAAACCCAACTTTTCTCTTTAAACGGTCATTTGAAAACTGGCTCTTTTGTGCCTTTGTGCACGTCGTGAGCGTTCGCGTTCTTTTCTTTTCCGCGAAATTTTGAGCAGTAAGTAAGGCTACTGAGTAGGCATACTAAGAGCGAGGACAACGTCGGAACGATATTTTGCAGCTGGGTAAAAAATTTACCCTATAGTGCTCCCTTGTTCTTCTGAAGTTCAATTCTGTTGATATTCCCTGCTTGTTAACCTTAAAAGGAACGAGGAAAGTTACACGCCTATTACGCTTACCGTATCTTTGCGAAATCGCAGAAAGCCATCCTCTAATACCCACTAGTGTATTCAGCGGTTTTCCAACAATTAAACATTGTTTTTGTTCGGCATGTCCACTCGTAGTCGTACGTCGCCGCTCACTGTCTGGCTCATTGTTTCCGTGTCTTCCGCGTGTCCTCTCGACGCAAACGCTAATATCCGGCTATTTGCAGAAGCGATTTGTTCGCAACCGCTACGATTGGGCGATTGTAAGCAGAGCGTGCGTCGCTATTGGTACAACGCTGTGACGAGAGCGTGCGAGATTTTCGACTACACCGGATGTCAGGGTAACGACAACAACTTTGAAACGCTGCTCGAGTGTCAGAACACTTGCGAGAACATTATTCGTGAGTTTAACAGCCAGTGGCTCACTTTAGCAGAATGAAGACAGTCAATAAATCAATAATTGATTGCAGCTGAGCCACAGTGTCCTCAAGGAGATGCATATAAGGATTATCAGGGCAACTACTATGTGTGTTCGAACTCTGGAGCTGGAAACTCTTGTCCAGTCAACTATGAGTGCTACTTTGATGGATACGTCTGGGGATGTTGTCCCACCAAAGGTGAGCGGTAAATCCGTCATCCATGACAGTTGTCCAAATATTTTGGTTAGCTCTGGTAAACAGAGGGTGAGGGTCACTTTGTCATCTAGGGTTTACCCAAAAAAAAACGTTTTGGATCGGGAAGAAGGCATAGCTGATATCTGTCGCAATAGGTATGATACCCCATAGGTAGCAGCTGAGAATAAACAACATCGCTCGTGGGTAAACTTACTGATGGATGAGGTAAAGGGTCAACTCTGGTGCGTTAAAGGCAGCACCCACGATAATCTTCATCTTCGAGCTTATGGAAGTTTTCAAATCTCAGACATAGTCCCGACAATTCTGCGACAAAAATGGTGTCAGAAGTCACGGCTTAAGCGAGATATTACAAGTAGGACTCCAGTACAACAGTACAAACCAGCCTGCTGGTACGAGTTCTCCTGTTTCGCAAGCGTAGCATTGGAGCGACACTTGACACCGATCAGCTGTTTTTGCCTGCTATCACTCAGTTTTTCCTATGAAAAATTCTTTTCTGTGCTCTTTTCACCTCAGTTCTTCTGCTATTTTGGTCATAATTGCCTGGAAAACTTTCTATTTTCACTTTTCAAGAGTTGTTTACCCTTTTCCGGCTCGTATCATTTAATTGTGATCTCTAATTGTGAATTAGCGATATTTGTTCTTATTCTTTGCCTTACATTTTCTGTTTTTGCTCCACGGATACATTTGTGCAACTGTTATCCTTCCGTTTTGCTACTCCCGTTTTCTTTTGCTTGAAAACACTGCAAATCCGGGTAAATACCCAAGTTCGCCGAAAAGGTACGTGACGACTGAGGCACCATTATCGACTTTTTGGTCAGGTCTGTTCCGCGCAACTCGACCATTCCGATCTAACTCAGCGAAATAAGGACATTCAAAAATCGGGTTTTCAGAAGTTTTAACAAAATTGACCGATACCCTCGTGCTCACCGTACTCAAAAAGTTAAGACTGCGCTAAAATCTCGATGACGAAAATTTTCGTGGGTGCTGCCTTTAACACGTTTACCATGGGTAATCTCGATCATTCATCTGAGCCCAGGTAAATTTCACTCTGGGCAAGCATGCATCATCGAGGTTACCCGGGGTAAACGTGTTTACGCCTGTGTTAAAGACAGGTCTCTCTATCTGATCTCTGTTCCCATGGGTATAACTCTTCATAGGTAGCAGCTGGGTATAGACGCCATTCATGGGTAAACATATTGATGGGGGCCAGGTAAAGGGTAACTTGGTAACGTTAACATGTTTACCATGGGTAATCTCGTGGGAGTGTTGATGCGTTTGTTCTGGGTAATCTCGATGCCGGTCCAGGGAAGCACCGCTGAGATTACCTCGGGTAGGCCTGTTATCACCCTCAATTTTACCCACCGTCAAAATCGGCGTCAACACGTTTACCCTGGGTAATTTCATTCACGCATCTTTGCGCCACATGCATAATTAAGATTACCCAGGGTAAACGTACTGACGCTAAACAACTTTACCCATCGTTAGCGCAGGCATCAAAACGCTTACCCAGGGTAATTCCAATTATGTAATCAGAAGCAGCATGCATAGTTGAGATTACCCAGTGTAAACGTGTTAACACCACACAAGCTTACCCATCGTTAGCGCAGGCGTCAACACTTTTACCCAGGGTAATCTCGATGATGAAACCAGAAGCCGCATGCATAATTGAGATTACCCAGGGTAAACGTGTTAGCACCATATGAATTTACCAAACGTTAACACTAGCGCCAACAATTTACCCTGGATAATCTCAATGGTGCATCCAGAGCCAGGATTAGATCGCTCTGCTAGGTTACCTTCTTGCGCTTCTCTTGCCATTTATACTCCGTCTGTTACTCATAGGTAAATCTCCGTTGTTTCAGCCTACACCTGCACCCTCTCACCTCACAAGGGAGTCACCTGCGGCAGCGGTTCTTCATACCGTTACTTCTACAACAGCCAAACCCAGGAATGCGAGAGCTTCCAGTACAACGGCTGTGACGGCAACTCGAACAACTTCGCCACTCGCGACGATTGCGAGAGCTATTGCAGCGTCGGCGGCTGTCCCTCAGGCGGTACTCCCGAGAGGAATGAGTTCGGTCAGCTGATGGTCTGTTCAGCCACCCAGGTGTGCCCTACCACCCACGAGTGCACGTCGGTGAACTCGGGTAGCAGTGTCGTGAACCGATGTTGCCCGACACGGTCGTACATCTGTTCACTACCACCGCAGCAGGGCAGTGCTTGTTCCTCCTCGGCCGCAGCTCGTTACTACTTCAACATCGTCACCAAGGAGTGCACTCAGTTCACATACAACGGCTGCAGTGGAAATTTGAACAATTTCGGCACAATAGAGCAGTGCAACAACTTCTGCCTCTCGGCTGCCTGCACCCCTGGCGATGTCGCCTACGTCAACCCAAATACGAACATGCCTTACGAGTGCAATGCCGCATTGAGTAACAGTTGTCCGACGAACTTCGCCTGTACGTATGATCAGTTGTCCGGCACGAGTGTTTGCTGTGGAGCTACCCATATGGGTAAGTTGAGTACGCTTTCAGTGGATAAGATAGTTATTGATTGATCCTTGCTTCCAGAGGTTTGCCCCGAAGGAGAGAAGGCCTATGTGAACGCTGTAGACATGAGCGTTCGTGAGTGTCTCATCAACGTCGAGGGATCCTGTCCCAGCAACTATCTATGCCGATTCAACGCCCTGAAGAACCGCTACTACTGCTGTGCTTCCATAACTGGGGATCTGTGCCCAGCAGGGAAGGCGCTTTACCGTGAGCCTTCATCGAAGTCTCCGATCAGGTAAGGAGTATAGCTCGTCCAAGTCCTTGCAGCCACCGAGTTTATTCACAATTTACTTCAGATGCACCATCAGCAGCAGCAGCAACCAGTGTCCTACTGGTTACTCGTGTCAGTCTGATGTACCGGGAGCATTCCAAGGATACTGCTGTTCAGCTAGCCATATCTGCCCGAATAAGGCCGAGTTCTATCTTGAGGAGAACAGCCAGATGCCCAGGTCATGTACTGTTGGAGCGTTCATCACTTGTCCTACGGGATACAGCTGTCAGAGCACACAGTCCGAGTTCACCACTGGCTACTGCTGCAAGGGAGAGGTCGCTTCAGTGTCAGGTTCGGTTAACTCTCCTGGGTCATTCTTCATGGCACAGTCCCACCTAGGGCCCGGTTTTGAGAATTTCGTGTGGTAGGGATCAGCAGGAGCCGCTTACTACAATAGTGCACATAAAACCGTGCAGAAATGACGGAACTACCATCACTGAGCTCCTTTGCGACGTTTTGGGCGGAGCATAGAGAGAGAGTGGGCGGAGCCTGGGTGTACGAGTTTTCTGCGTCATGCACTCCACTGCTGGGAGAGCATCACTTCACTACTCAGGAGAAACAAAGTACGAAGATTACGGGTGTGGGTCATCGTGAGGAAAAAGGGGCGTGGCCGGGCGACTCTGATTAGCGCATTCGGCTCGCACGTCACGCATACCTGTTTGAACTCGAACGGCGTTAACGCTATAGTACATGGGCTATTTGTGCTTAGCGCCGTACGAGTTCAAAAAGGTGGGCGTGACGGGCGGCCCAAATGTGCCAATCAGAGTCACCCTTGTTACGCCCCTTTTTCCATCACGATGATATACACCCGAAATTTCCTCACTATACGCTTCCTTTATGGGAGTGCAACGCCTCTTATATTATGATGTGAACTCCCGCCAAGAGAGTGCACCGTGAAAAGTCGTACTTAGGCTCCGCCCCAAAGCTCCACAAAAGAAAGTGCTCGAAGACGGGTTTTTCTTATTTTTCCTTTACTTTTTGCAATTGGAATCATGTGTACGATATGGTCAGCAGCTCCTGCCAATTTCATTCACCCAAAGATTCTGAAATTGGGTGGGACAATGCTCCTGCTGCTATACTCCTCGATCAATATGTCGTTTTCTGTCGCTGCACTGTGGCAGCACCGGTTTTGATACGTATCGATTGGGTGATGGCGTCCAATCGATATGTAACGAATCCGGCGTCACCGCAGCAGCAGCGACCGACAGCGCATACTTGTCGAGGAGTATAGACGGGCTGTAACTCGCCAATGACGTTCACTTTCCAATTCCAGATGGCTGCCCGCCCAACGAATACGTCTACATGAAGGACAACCAAATCGCCGCCTGTGATCCGTTCAATCCACCAAACGCCCCCTGTCCCAACGGCTATTCGTGCCAATGGTCGCTGTCCAATCAGCGTTACCAGTGCTGTGGAGCGACACCGATCACCACCCCGAAATCTATCGCTGCGCTTGGTTGCCCGAATAACCAAGTCGCTTACCGAGACATCGCCACCAATGCGCCACGAATCTGCACTGCAGCGTCGCAGAACTGCCCCACAGGCTATTTCTGCCAGTTCTCCACCGCCAACAATCAGTTCCAGTGCTGTGGAATGTCTGGTGGATGTCCGAACGACTCGGTGGCTTTCATTGGAATCACCGGCGAACCGCAGAGTTGCGCGATTGGACAGAGCACATGTCCGGCAGGATACTCGTGCCAGCGCAGTATCAGTGGATCCCAGTTGTGCTGCACTACGAATGAACAGAGTGGGTTAATGTTTTTTTTTGTTCTTTTTCTGGATCAAAAAAAAAAAGTATTTTTGATAGATAAAATCCAGAACAAAATATATTCTCAATATACACTGCGCGTCGACGAATGTGCTCTTTTCGCAGACTCGGTAAGCAGGCGGCGCGGCCGCGTCGCGTGCGCTGGAATCGCTGCCATAGTAGCAGATCATGGAGTTTTGTTCATAGTTATTCATGCTACATATTATTGGCGTCAATTATCAAAAAGACTAATTAATTGCCAAGAAAACCCTATGATTTCCTGCCACGGTTCCAGACGATTCCAGCGCAAGCAGGGCGGTCGCGTCGCGTGCTTCCATAGCCTGTGAAAAACGCACTTCTATCGACGCTCACTGCACATATTATTTACAGTGAACTCTACGCGGTCGTAGACACGGGGCAGGACCGCGGCGCGGGCACTCTGGTTCTCTGCAACACCGAGGCAGCGGGCCTGCTGGGCAGAGATACAGAGGAAAATCGATACGTCGTGATTTCCCGCTGCCTCGGGAGGTGCACCAGACAACAAGAGTGCCCGCGAGGTGGTCCCGACCCTTGTCTAAGACCGCTTGGAGCTCACTGTAGACTTAGTATGTGTACTTCCGGTGATCTGGACCCACCTGCACGCCGCGCATCATTTGTAGCTTGCCGTTCTGATTGTGTGCGCATCCACAAATTTCATTGATATCACCATTCGCACTATCGATCGATACTGTGGCGTAGCGCGGCGTGCGAACCTCGGTCACTGGCCTCGGGTGAAATGAAGTTAGGGGGGGGGGGGGGACTTGGCATTGGTCGAAAATATGACCTGTCCTACACGATCTGA
>JARK01001485.1:177306-188866 GCA_000688135.1 Ancylostoma ceylanicum | reverse complement strand
CCCCAACCCCATCGCTTCATCAGGAGACTCGTGAACTCTATTTGCAACCTTACTCCCCGTTAGTGTTCTACTACTCTAGTATGCTGTTACATTCTTTCGAGTTGTTTCCATTCCGAATAGTTCTAGTTTCGTATAATGTCATTCTTATGGCTCGCTTGTGTTTTGCCAAGGAATTTTGTTTTTTTTTTCTGCAACTATTTCGAACGCTTTGCGCTTCTTCCATTAAAGACAGCATCCGCGGGAATTTTCATGTTTGAGATCTCGCTGAATTTTGAGGTGGTCAGAGACGCTGAACTTATAGGCAATGAAAAAACAGCGTGAAACACGCCGCAAAACGGGAGATAAAGGCACTGTTTTCTATGCGTCCAAAGAGCGGACGAGTTTTCCGCTGAAAGTGTTCGCGTTCAACACCACGAAATCCTGTGGATGGTGTTTTCCCTGGGCCATGCGCCCCTTTCTATTCTCCTTCAAGCGTTACTTATTCGTTTCTCTGTTGCTGCGCCTACACGTTACACATACTCTTTCGTTTCAGAAGTCCGTTGACGGGCCGCAGCAACTCCAAGGAGAGGAGCCACTCAAAAGGAAGGTGTAATCCGGCACCAGAACAGGTTGGTTGTCTTTTTGGTCATTTTATAGCTTTAAGACCACCATTCACTGATGAGTTCCGGTGGTGGTCTTATTCTTTTTCTATCTCTCCTTCTAGTGGAAGGAACGAAACGGAGATTAGGTATCTTTGGTTTTAGTTTTTGTTTATTGCAGTTGCTGATGTTGAATGGTTTTTTGAGGGAAACCCAGGACTGGTCAACAATCAGTACCTGTTATCAGGGTTCATTCCCTCCACTTATTTTTACCTAATGTTCCCTTGGTTTTTGTTTTTGTTCTTGGTTTTTAGTTTTCTTCTGAGGCGTAAGCTGCCAGCCAGACTTGGCTGTTTTTTCCGGCCCATCGGTCGACACCGTCGTATAGACGGTTCTCAACCTTTAACCTTTCTGCTTTAAATCAGTTGTTACTTTAAATCTGACAGTTATCCTTTCACCTTCTTTTCACAGTAAGAACATACTTACTACTACTTTGTCTTCATAGCTATGTGTCTACAATTAACAGACTACTAGTTTTTCAGCCCTTACATAGCCTCTTCTAATATTGTTATTATTGATTTTTCACTTCTTGTTCAGACGCTTAAACTAACAAGGGAAAGATACTTGGTCAGTGTGGCCATTCATAGAGAGGTGTGTATTGTCCTGTGTAGCTTCCGATGCTGATTTCGAATCCATTTTCAAAATTGGCCAAACTGCTCTCTGTGATGAGTTATGCCCATTTTTGCAAGCCCTGAGATTAGTGTACAAAGAGGCCTCTTAGCGCAAAAACGAGTCCCTCTTCCTCCAAATGGGCACAGGCAGGTTTGAAATCTTCCGAATTATAATACACAGTGGCCTAACATTGGAGTTTGTCGAAATGAGATCATTAATTAGAAAAAATCACTTCACAATCGCGATGTTCACAATATCAAAAATGGGCATAACTCGTCATA
The DNA here is from genome assembly GCA_000688135.1 of Ancylostoma ceylanicum. NCBI lineage: Eukaryota > Metazoa > Nematoda > Chromadorea > Rhabditida > Ancylostomatidae > Ancylostoma > Ancylostoma ceylanicum. The sequence goes on along the minus strand of JARK01001485.1, from coordinate 187,335 downwards.
GAGAGCAGTTTGGCCAATTTTAAAAATGGATTCGAAATCAGCGTCGAAAGCTGGATAAGGCAATATACACCTCTCTATGAAAGGCCACACTGACCAAGTATCCTTCCCTCGTAAGTTACCTTACATTACATTACAATACAGGGTGCGTCAGAATTATTGACGCACCAAAATGAGTCTGTAGAAAAGGCAAGATGCGAAAATGTTGCAAATGTGCATATGCATGATAAAGCCCATGTCTTGGCGATCAGAATGCATGCACTCTTGTTCGCGGCAGGGTCCTTCGTCGCGGAAGCAGTCGCGAAGACGACGAGGGAGAACATAGTCTTTGCGCCGCAACTAACTCTTGTCGATTTTGTTCCAGATCTTGAACAGAAGAGGACCTTGGAGTTTGGTTTTTCTGTGGATGATAGCGCAGCTCTTGCTCTCTAAGAGCCTATATGGGTTCCTTCAGTGGACTGAAATTCGGTTGGCAAGGAAGCCAGTTCTGTGCCAGTTTGAATTCCTTCAAGTGGATTTGTGAAACTAGTCCTGCACCACTTTCGTCCCTTGTACATGAGCCATGCCCTGCCAAAGTATATATGAATTCAATTTGGGATAAGAATTGAGACCGGCACGGAAATATTTCCAAAAGACGCTGGTTCAGTGAGAAACAAGAGACTAAAAAATTTTTCTGTAGTAAAACATAGGTACATTTCCTTGGCAGGAACACAGCTGGATTTGCGAACAAGGACAGAATTTCATGTGCATCTTAGAGATCAACATCTGCGCTACTTCCCCTAGGAATATCAAATTCCTAAACGAAAACCTCTTTATGACACGAAACAAAAAAGGAGGAACTTCAGTTGCGGCGCATCGGCAGTAATCTCCGCCGGCGTCTTCGTGGCTGCTTTCTTGAGAACGAAGCTCACTCCAAGCTAGAGTGATTCCTTGTGTTCGCTAAGACGTGTCCTCCATTTTGGATATAGATACATAAGACTTTTTTTTAGATGTTATCTCATTTACAGAATAATCTCGGTGCGTCAATATTTATGACGCACCCTGTATATTTAAATTTCCCAAAGTTACATTAATACCATCTTTTTTATTCTATGTCATTTCAGAACACGCTACGTTATGTCCAGATCTGCTTTAATAAGGTTAGTTTACGGAATTCTTCTTATGCGTACACTCCTATTATAACTTTATCATAATGTTCAATTGTTAGACTTGATTTAAGTGATGCACTATAGATTTAATGATTGTTGCATTACTAGTTTATGGAAGGATAATGCAGTCCATTGGCAGCCTCCATATACTTTTCCTCTTGAATTATAGTTTTTTTTTGGAAGAAAGATTCATTTAAGAGAAATAAGTAATCCATAAAACGTTCCTATTAGTTTCATCCCGACTCAGCTGTTTAAAATAATTTGTTAAGTATGTAAGAGGTTATGAATAAGTACATCACACTTTAGGCATTTTTGCCGGCACATCGTCGAGATTGTTGACTTCGCTCGTTGGAAGTTTTCGACCCACTTCTGCATCCGGACCTTTCGAAGAAATGGAACTCTAAACTAGGTAGCTTTAGTAATTTATTCCTAGTGTTTCCTATTTTACTCCTTTGGTACATCTTTCTTTATACTTACCGATCCCTATTTGTCCATGAAGTTTTCTTCATTATTTTTGCTGGTATTTTTGGGAGCTTGACTTTTTGTTAAGTTGACTTCTGTGGTTCTCAACGAACCAGGCTTGACTTCCCCTCTCTTGAGCATTCATCCTTACCCTCAATTCGATGAGCGGTAACTCTTCTGGTTAATTTGCCCTAAATTAATTACCTTGATAGCATCCTTTTCCTTTTGACACAGCAAATCATTCAAAGGGAGACCGTTCCGAGCTTCTAAGTTCATACCGAAGTGTACCGTAGCCATGGTGGGAGTCGTGGACTTTAAAAAATCTAATAAGTCTTCTGATCTTATTCCTTCTACACAATAGCAAGCTACAAATACTCAGATATTTCTTTCAATCTTATTCCTTCTACACAATACCAAGCTACAAATACTCACATATTCCTTCCCAACGTTTAGAACAGCTTTCTTGAAGGTTATGTCCGGACATTTCCGGTTTCTACGAACGTGGGCTTTAAATTTGCGTATATACAAACTAAATTAAGTGAATTGAACTAATCTTTCACCAATTTCAATAGACTTAACCTACCCTAAGCGTTCGTTGCCGGAAACTGTCAAAGTTTGTCCGCGATTTATCCGGATGTCCGAGTTATAAGTTTTGTTGTACTCAGTTCGTAGTCCTCTCCCCTCGGTAACGAAGTGCCTCCAGAAATCATATGAGATTTTTGTCCAAGATAAACGTTACTAATTCAATCTCTCTCTCTGACAATGTATACGTACCCGTATAGCCAATATATTGCCGGTCATGCCAGCAGCTGTTGGCCAGCTGAAAACTACCGGCCTTTCTCTCGGATACCTTACGCCGTTTAATATATTTTTTGCACTTTATAATTTTGATCATTAACTACTTACTTGAGGATATCCACAGCTAACTCTTGGAATACTCTATCAAAGGGCTTCTTGCGGGGGTTTGGCAACCCAGTTACTCGCACCCACTCCAGTAAAACCTTTTTGTTCATTGAGTCTTGAAAATTCTGTTTGCGTTCCTGGGCAGACTCAGCGACGAAGTTGTTAGACATTCTGGAAATAAGTGTTAGTGTCAATGTCATATTAAGAACTAAACATTACCATAGTAATACATAGGTGTGCAAATCAGGTTCGCAGGTGTACTAACAAAAGTGAAGATCTGATTTAAGTTATCTTAGGCTATTACGGTACATACAGTACACCTAACATCCAATATAGAATACTCAGTTAACCGTTTCCAACCGGGACCCCTTGTCCTACTGTAAAACTTTTGATCTTTCCTCTACCATAAATATTAATAGATCCTTTTACATTTCCCTACGACTCCTTCACTGCTAAAGCAGTTTCCCTCAACCCACCTACTTCCCCCCTTTTTCCTTTTGCTCTTCTCAATCACTCAACATTATTCTTTGATACATTCCTAGATGAGAGGGGCTGCCCTCTTCCAAAAAAACAGGGACTCTTTCGATGGGGTCAATACAAGTAGCAGCCGGCATGGGGTGGTAGCTTCCGCGCTTCCAAAAGGGCCAGTTCTATTCGTATACAAATTCTTCACGGATTTTATAGAATCAAGGGTCGGCCAGAGCCCTGGCAGCATTCCTGCCTAATCTATCATTCCTCTGCCTATGGTACGGGACCTTCCATAGCGCTTAGATTTTTGGTCTGCGAAAAACAGCGGCAATTTTGACAGTTACAATTACATCCATCTCACAGAATTCAAGAAGAGTAGGGATCAGCAAACCAAGGAATATGGTTTATCCAATTTTGGTAATAACCATTTTTTCAAAGAATGTTCTACCGGTTGTAGCATTTGTAACCTAATCGAACAAAAACCTTACATAAAATCTTCCAGTACGGAACCGAACGTTCAAACCTATATCGAAGAAAATACTGATTGTAACTGTAAAAATATTGTTTATTGCGTTACATGTAAAAAATGCAATAAACAATATGTTGGATTAGCGAAAAGAAAAATCAAACATACCACACAAACAAACGTGGTATTAGCAATTATTCGATCGACGATCACTTCCACAAACATTGTAAGAAGAAACAGATAGCGGCTTCTGTACTTGATAGTTTATCAGCCAATGTAGATAAAAAGTTTCAATGGATAAAGAACTTTTCTGCAGCAGTTTCCTGATGTGGAGCATGTTGTAGTTGCTTTCCAGAAATTCTGAAAACTTGATCTCGATTTCTATTGTAAAGGTATAAACTCATCATCGGGTCGTTGGCAGAAGTGTGTGAATCTGGAGGATTTTGAATTTCGATGAATACAGTTGAGTTTCAACTAAGAGTTGTAACATTTTGAATTAAACCAATCGTCAATTCATTTCGTTACATCGCTACAATCTAATCAAGAGCTGGAGGCGATGCATCCGTTGAAAAACACATGCTCCGGCGTCGCAGCCAATCGTCAGCTCCGGCGTCGTCGTCTCCTGAAGCAAAACCTTCGACTTCTTTCTTTTTGTTGAGACACTGCACTCATAAAAAAATTTTCGGGAACACCCTGCATTTATTGCTGTATAAAAAAAAACTTTTGGGGACGGCGGCTAGCACATTCTCATCAAAATTTACTTTTTCCTGGGGTCATGAACGGTTTGAATTCAAAAACGACTCCTGCTTCTCATACTGCTCTCCCATCGCTTGTTAACTTCGGAGCAAGCAAAGCTACCGCAAACTCAAAGGCAGCACACACGAAAATTTTTGACTTCGGGATCAGAGCATATTTCGTGGCTATCGAAAGTGCTTAACACTTTCTTAAACACAAAACTTCACCTTAGCATTGAAAAAACTGTTTTTGAGGCTCCATAATCAGGTAGCGTTCAACAGATATGGCCGAGTTTCGCGAGCCACGGATGAGACCCGGTATCAAAAGATCGATATTGCAGTCTTTTCCTCCAGGCGGATCTTTGCGAAATCAGCCATTTCTCATGGAATGTAGCCCTTTCTGAACCGAAGCGAAATAAATAATTGTTGGAAACTTAGTAACGATTAAAAAGATGTCAACTGAGTATCAAGACATTGTAGAATTCCCCAGGAGACAAGAAATGAGACAAAATTGAAAATCCGCCAGAAACTAGTGCTAACAATACTGTAACAACCACATTTACTGTGGAAACCTACTGGATAGGACCGCAGCTACAGAACAAAGAAAATTGAAAAAGGCGAGAGAAAACTACACAATTCCGGAGGCATAACGAGGGAATTCCTTCAAGAAAGGTGACGTTTGAGAAGGAAATCAGCTGGTAATCGATTCCTTTCGCGCTCCAAAAGGATTTCGGTGCTCTAACTGCGAAAACGAAACAGGGAAAACACGTACAATCAGCTGATAAATGAGTCCGTCTAATCCTAGGCGATCCTATTGTAAGTAGGCGAAAGGACACTTCCAGTGCGGCTCGTGTGGCGGATATACTCTCCAACTCCTGGGTTTTTCATAACGTTCGGAACGTTCACAACGAAATTTTCCGTGGGTGCTGCCTTTAACGGATCTTAACCCAATACGGGATGAGCGCTCCAATCCCAGTTTCCTAATAGCATTTCGGTACATGGTGTCGATCCTTGCAACTTGAGCTACTTGCATACTACATATATATCAAAAAGTGCTTCTGCTGAAGATTTCGGGTTCTCATTTGCTTTGGGTCACATATAAAAAAACCAATCCTGTCACCTACAAGAATCCCTAAGAAGGACTTAGGTGCAAATACTTTGAATTCCTAGGACAAGTCGAAAAAAACATTTTGAACGGCTAGATTTGCGAAATTGCACACTGTGCTCTAACATGCGAAATTCCCACCGGGTGCTGGATGGCTGATGGCTCAGCACAAATTAACGGTTTCCCTGCAGAATCCATCCAAAAAAAACGACAGCACCCTCGGAAATTCTTGACTCTGAGCTGATGTCCGGCTGATGAAGTACAGACTCGGCAAAATGTGAAACGAACACAAATCGCTTAACTGCAGGGGAATTCCAACTGTCGTCGTGAACACGCCTGGCCGTGTTAACGCCGGTCCGAGTCCTCAGAGGCCCGACGCGCCACCTAAAACCATTGCGGCGCATGTTTTGTAGTACGAAACGCGTAGAATTCACAGGATTTCGTGGCGGTACACGCACATCCTACATCGGAGCTCTCGTTCACGCCATCGACACACGGAAAAGGGTGCCTTTGTTTTCCACGTTTCTCGCCTTTCGCGCAATTTCGTTTCTGCCTCTAAGTTCACCGTCCTCGAAAGCTCCGAGATTCTCCAACACAAGGATTGCCACGAGTGTGGTTTTAGGGCGGCTTTGATATTTATGTATTACGCTAGAATCAACGTGTCTTGGGAATCCATAATCTACTAATAGCTCAATCATGAAAATGGAGTGGGACAACGCCTTTGTGGTCTTCTAGAGTAACGGAAGGTGGCAGCCATGCGGAAACTCTCCGAAAGATGTTTAGTGATAACTGCTATCTACAAGGGAACGTTGGCCCATCATTGCAGCAGGCCCTAACGGCCGCCGGGTAATGCCGATCCACCATAGGTATATGATGATTTCCCAGGGGAAATGAATCCTCATACCGTTTTTTGTAAAGAAGTTGAAGTCTACCATTTGGTGCAAAAAAGGCGACTGAATGACAGCCATGAAATTACCTCTAAGCAAAAATTTCTGCAGTCTCTGGCTCCTTTTCGAGCGTTCCTGGGAAGTTCCGAACGCATTTTCACCTCTCTAATTTTCTGCCTCATCTCAAACTTATCCTTTTGCTCTCACTGAGGCGTTCCTTCAGACGAGGCATTGTGATCCATGAAACAACATCGACATCGAATTCGGGTGCACCTCTCTGTTCCAACAAGATTCCCATTCATCTTCGCAGTTGCTGCTGGTATTACGTTGATTGCCAATGCGTTGCACGTTCAATGCTTGAATTTCTCTGTGCAGCCTAGACTGCCTCCTTAAACTCTTTAATCTTCTCTTCAATGTAATGCACCATTACGTGATATTGCATCTAAGAATACAAATTCACAAAAATATTATATCATGGGCGTACCACTATAAAAATATGAGCTCACTGCTAGCTTACGAGAGTGCGTCTCATAATTGAAGGACACCACAAACTTTACCACTCCCGTCTTTCTCACAGATCGTGAAATGTTCTTCTAGAACCATTGCGTTCATCTCCTAAAATTAGCCTAGCACCCTGTATTTGGGCTCACAGTAGCGGCTCTAGTTTTCAGGTTTTTATTTTTCTCTTGCCCAGCTCGTAATCGTTACTCATCTTCAGGTTCTTCTAAGGGGCTCATTAGCAGCGCAACCGGAATTTGATAACTTGTTAGGCTTCCATGGACAACAACGATTCCACACATTTCATACAGTGTATCACGCCCTCTCTCTATGGGTATTCCTAGCACATTTGCATCAATAGAGCTTCGCGCATCCAATGCTGCTTAGCTCATTTTTTGGCCGCTCATTGCTTATGCGACACAAACAAAGTTGGCTGTTAATGATCCTCTGACATCCTAGTTTGGAAATTCACCATTAGTAACAGGCTGTCTCATTGGCTTTGCGATCCATAAATGCAACACTGGCACAACATAAGATGTTGAACATACTCATATTTTCACATTCTTTTTTTCTTTTAAACCCGGGGATCTGTTTGTCAATCAGGGGTTGTGCCAAACCACTCTCTGTCTGTTCGAGTCCCTTCTCGTGCAGCACTACACCAGGTATACATTTTTCTGATACATTTATCGAGCTTTACGTAACATTCGTTTGTCGGGACCACTAGATTTGTATAGAATGACTGTTTTATAACTGTTTATTAGTAACAGTGAAAATTCACGCCCAGTTCACGCCACGAAGGGTTCCCTGTTTTGGACTCAGTCAAGCATAGAAGCTGGTTTACGTTCATGTAAGTTCACGCCACGAATGGTCCCCTGACTCAGACCACAGCCACTGAAGACGGTGACGACGCTGTCGAGACGATGAGACGAACATAGATCTGAGCATCCAAGGCCTTTTATGCGGAAGATGTCGGTGGAGTTGCCCTAGATGCTCATATCTGCACACTCCAAAGTAATAACCGCCAGGGGTGTCTATACAAGTGCTATCATAAGCATGACCTGGCGGTTTACAAGTACCTATCGTAAACAACGGTATCTGTCCATGACAGAACAATACAATACATATAATTCTAGGACAGGTGAGAAATGCATATCTAAAAGGATTGATGTTATTAGGACTAATAATTGTCAACAATTCGACATTGTGAACGTCATTGATAGGATAATATGGTGTAAACTTCAAAGAAAAACAAGCGAACAGTCTTCATATTTTACCTCGGCTTTTTAATTGCTAGCTGAAGCCAAGCAACAACGTACTCACAATAACCGGATTGAACCATGATTAACTCGTCGCTTGATTGGAATCTCTTCTCAGACGGGGAGTCCTTAGGCTGTTCAGGCAGGTTAAAATACGAGGACGCTAAGACAGGAAACTCATTTGATGAGATGCAGTTTTAGGTTTTATTATGACAAGTTATTTCCAAGTGGTAACCCATGCAATCGCGGTCATGCTGACATGGAAGGACAACTCCTATTTATTGGTCAAACTCGTGCGTGTCGCTCGAGTTTCGACGTACAGAGCTTCCACAAATACTGACGAATATTCAGCTCTGAGGTTTCAGGTTTCCCAGTAGGTTTCCCACCCTTCCTTTGAAAGTCCTAAAAACATATGCCGTCACCATCTCACATCAGTGGACGGTACGTTTTTTTCAGTACCCATTCTTCGTGTCTAACCCACTGTTTTCACAACTTTTATTGTGACCAGCTGGTAGCGCGTGATTAGCTTCAATAAAGGATAAAGGATAAAGTGGTCGGCGTTGATCAATCCCGTCACGAGGGATGCGCCACGCATTCGACTTCATCTGAGCATCGTAGAGGCGTTGAATGCGTATGTGCCCTGTACAGTGACTTGCGGGGGGCACCCGATGAACCAAGTCAGTGCTTCATCCTCCCAGACTCCTCTGGTACCAATTCACCGACCCCGGAGGGATGGATGGCTTGGTTGGCCACGGGCGCGGGATCGAACCATCGACCGTGTGCGTGCGCAGCGAGCCTCTTACCACTGCGCCACACTCGCCCTAGCTTCAATATGGGTCACAATTTTGGATTGATATATTTCTCATCCTTCCAAAATACTTGAGCAACTTTCATGCTGGATTGCGTTCTTACCAGAGGTTGGGCAAATGCGGCACACTGTTTTGAAAATGTTTTTCATACTCAATTCGTCGGGTAAAGTAGAAATTAATCATTCCTAAGAGATGCCCTGAACTCTCCTATTCAGCATTTACTTGTACCCATCTTTCAAAATCTTGTCAACGATTTTATGGTGACCTTTTTTCGGCGTTTAGCGCATGGTTTGTTGTTTGCTCGCGTTATGCTATGGGTGGTTTTTAAAACTCAGATACTCCGAGTGGAATATGAAGGTGATGATTCTTCAAAATCACCCCTTAAGTCTTATTTGGTCTGCTATCGATTATCTCCTCCGGCTGAAAGAATGAATAAACGCCCAAACTTCACATCCGTCCGCAAGTGAGCGCAGCTGAAGTTGCACAACTTGATGCACTTGTCAAAAGCAGAGCCTTGATCACATCAATTCGAAATTTATGATCAATTCATGTGAAGAACTGGCCCACAGAACTGCATGAAAATTTTTGAAAAAGAACAACTCCTTGGTGGTCATTCCGGAAACTTTTCAAACCACCCTCGTACAAATCTTGAACCATCTAATTTATTTTGAAGCTACACAGAAGTTCCGAAGTAATCCTCATCACTCCATCCCATCAGAACTTCCATGTACTCTGGACTGCTGAATAACGTCAATGCTTCTTTATCTTTATCTTTATCACGTGCACTCAGTGGTGCTCACTCACAATAACAGCTTTTGGAAAATGCTTCGCGCATTTTCCAAAAGTCTTGTGTGTTGTTGGCCTTTGGTAGTTAATCAAGCTCCACAAAACTTGTGAAAAGTTACATTCCTCTGAGCGTCTCCATTTGAGAGTTCAGCAGATATTCCGTACGAATTGATGCTTTTAGTTATACCAGCCGGTTGCCGCCGCTCCGCGGCGTCAATTTTCCTTGATCTATGAGCAAAACTGGTGAAAAATCAAAAATCGATAGAATCGATAATTCTATGCAACATGGTTGTTTCATATCCGTGTTCAGCGCATAAGAAGACCCTAGTAGAAGCGTCTTCCTTCATTTAAGTAGGTTATCGAATTTTTCTATGCTGTAGGATAATTATAGACGCGCGCTTGACACGGCGCGTCATCTCCACATAGTGGTGCGCACGCACGCACAGAGTCACAAATTCTCTGCAATATATATATATATATATATATATATATATATATATATATATATAT
>JARK01001485.1:166205-176497 GCA_000688135.1 Ancylostoma ceylanicum | reverse complement strand
GCCCGCTTCCTGCGTCCGCCACTGGGGTGGGCAAAAAATATGGAGGCTCCCCAAAGTTCACACTTAACCTTAGAAAGCTAGTTGGCAAATTTGTCTCCGATACGGTACTTTCCACTCAACATGAACAAAATCTAGCAACTAATTCTCCTACCACAGTCAGGAAAAGATGTGAAGAATTAGAACTGAGCACCTGATGTGACGCGGAACACTTCCCACACTATGATCCCACACTCGCAATACTATGAGAAGTCAGCTTATGATGTCTGTATTATTAGGTTGTTGCAAAATCGATGTCGGATTTCAACAAGTTGATCTTGAATTATCGTAACTCGACAAAAACTGAATCTTTTCTGCCGGTTCAATATCCATTTGGATCGTCACATCTTTGCCATTTTTCTATTCAGTTCTTGTCCTATTAGGCCTGAAGCCAAGCTTTTTGGACCCAGGAAAATCGGCGAGATCGTTTTGAACTATCGTATCTTTGTGGCTTATTCTTTCCCACAGGAATGGGTCCCACCGCTTGAACTTGTGGTCGTCTGTAGGAGAACAGTCCGCTGAGTAAGGTAAATAAGGGAGAGTCTCGATCTTCGCTTGCATTTACTTCCAGAGCGTCTGGAGTGCAAAGTGTGGTCTTGAGCTACTATGAAACAATACAGGATAAATAGAATTGAATCCATTTGTACATTTTCTTGATCATGCTCGTTTCTCAGCTTCTAGCAGTGCTTTCAAAACGGCGTTGACATCATCGAATTTTAGTCCATGACTCTGAGGCACGTGTCTCAAATACTAAATGACTTGGGCCAACACTGGGTGACCACTTCGTTGAGCATTCCCTCCTGCATAGGCTAGCAGTAATTCATGTCCAAGCCACCCTCTTGCTATCGAGTTCGAGTCCACGAAACAGTTTGGGACGAATTTTAGCGGACGAGTACATTTTAATTCAAGTCCGAAAACCACAGAAAAAGTGAGCAAGTCTGAACAAAAATGAATAGGCAGAAAGAGGAAGAAATGTGCTTTCGAAGTACAAAATATATGGGAAAAGCACTACTTGTCATTCTAAGGCATTAATCCAAAGTTCGTGGTTCAAAAATCCGACATCGATTTTGCAACAACCTAATAGTATTTTATTACAAGTCCAGTAAGCTTTCGGCGCTCAGCGCCTTCCTCAGACCTTAATATTTACAACACAATATGTGATGCAATACATGTTAAGTCAACAACTGCTAACACGTGTGACCAACCGAATATGAGGAGAGAGGAGAAGAAGTGAGTGTACAACAAACTTCCTCGAAGTCTAAACTCTTCCTCTGTAAAACGAAATTCAGATGTTTCTGTTCAGTACACGTTGAGAGCTCCTTTTATTCTCTACTTGATGAGCTTTCGGCGCTTAGCGCCTTCGTCGGATCTTAATATACAATTACAATACATACAACACATCAACAACCTAAGTAGTGACTGTCCGCACCCACCGAGCGCGTTAGCAGAGGGAATGCAATAAATTCGTTTCAGGACTACAGTAGGCCTTTATATAGTGCTTCGTGATACTGTAATCTCCTTGAGTGCAAATATCGCTTCTCTAACTGCTATTCGTGGTAGATCAAGCAATATACTTCAGGGCCTCCACAAGTTCTTCTTTACTATTGATCTCCGGCTTGCACCGTTTTATTTCTTTTGCCTCCATAATTTTCCTTTCGAGCGGCTTCATGAGGTTGCGATGCAACACTCTGACTTCAAGCTCCGGAGTAGGCTCTCGTGTGTGCATCGTTGTTCGATGCCTAGAGAAACTACTGGTTGGGTACGATTGTGGATGGCTTAGTGCTCGTCTATGTTCATCGAGTCTTTTCCTCAGCGGTCGTTCAGTTTCTCCCACATACCGCTTACCGCACCCACTGCAAGTGATCAAATATACGGTGCCACGCAGATGACAGATCTTCTTTTGATCGCGGCAGTATCGACAACACTTTTGATCGCATCCTGCTTCATAGACGCGTGACGAAGTTAATATATCTTTGAGTGTGGGCGGTGGTCGAAAGACAACACGCACTGGAAGCCCAGATTTCCGAACAATGGTGTTCACTTGTTTGGAATAGCTGTCGTTCAAAAATGGCAACACAAGCGCTATGCCGTCAGGGGCCGCATATGGCCTCCACGAGCCAGTGGTTCTTGTAGTGTACCCATTCTCAAAGAGTATGTTTTTAATTTTCTCATCACATTCTGAGCTTTCTGTGGAAATTCTTCTGCTGGTTGTCTTCAGGTTTCGTACTACGTTCACTTTCATGTGGAGTGGGTGAGCACTTCGTGAATGTAGCAAAATATTCTTTGATGGCTCCTTTTTGTACCAGCGTATTTCCTTCTTCCCTTTGCAAATTCTAACTCGGGTGTTCAAAAACGATAAGAAACCTTCCTTGTCGGGTTCCTCGATGTTAAACTTTATATGAACATCTTTGCAGTTCAAATTCGCAAGTGTCGTCGCCAACTCAGAAGGTGTTGTTCCGATCACAAACACGTCGTCTATGTAACGTTTATAGAATAGTATTCCAGCAGTCAACGATGTTCTTTCGATGTAATCCAGGTATACAATGGCAAGCAGCGGGGCTATGCGGATGCCCATAGCCAGTCCTCGCTTTTGCATGAAGAAATTGCTGTCAAAACGAAATACGTTACACGAAAGAGTTGCATTCAGGAGTGCTTCGATTTCAATGCTAGACAGACCAAATGTCTCCACTTCATTCCAATGACGATTCAGGAGGTCAATCAAGGTCCGGATGGCTGCACTGCTATCGATATTAGTATACAGAGAAATCCCGTCGTAGCTGGCGTAACAGGCTTCGTCCGGCACTTGACACCGTTGAATTTCATCTATGAATTCGTTTGAGTTCACAAGGTGAGCTGCCACGAATCGTAGAAGTGGGGAAAGTATTTTAACAAGTAGCCAACTTATTCTATCCGAGGGCCCACCGCAAGATGAAATTATTGGGCGCGTTTTTATTCTGGAAATGTCCACATGCGTGAGGTCAACGTTCGGCTCAAGCTCATGGGTTTTGACAAGCGAATAGAACGTTGGTACCTCAGGATGTCTCGTTAAGAAACGAGATATAGTGCATGTATCAAACTTTCCGCGTAAGACAGATTTGACTACATTTGTTAGCAGCTGGCATGATCGTCTGAAGCAACTAATTGGGCACGGCTCGTAGGTAGTGTCGTCTGCGATTGCCATAGTCGTCAAAGCCTTGTCAAGTTCCTGTGGCATGACAACGAATGCGCCGTCTTTGTCACCCACGGTTATTCGCAGGGTTCTTCTTGCATTTTTCAGCTTTCTCAATCCATTAAGCTCTTCTGAAGTGAGATTCGGCACGAATTTTGATCTTGAGGCTTTTCGGTATATTCGCATCAAATCCACTTCTAGTGCTTTAATCTTTGGCTCCAGGTCAGGGACTGGTCTTGGGATACCTATATATGATCTTGGGAATGGAAGAGAAGCCACTAGGGTGCAAACTCTGTCGAGAACTGTCGGGCCTATCTGGTGTCGCCATCGCAAGTGATATGCGAATTTGTGAATCCCACACAACACTGCGTCGAAAGTCTTTCCAGTAACAGGTTCTGCAACAGCAAATGAAGGACCGAGATTTAGTAGCGCTTTCATGTCGTCGTCTATCATATTCGTACCGAGCACTGTGCAGCGCGAAGGAGGAACAGCCCATGGCCGGATGAAAGACGAAGAAGTGTTTTTGGATGCTATAAGACTACTAAATTTCTTTCGGAGCCGATCTTTGTCTTGCTTCCGGATACGTGCGCAGATTCGTTGGTTTTGACAGGAGAGTGCTTTCCAGATGTTCGGTGGCAAAATTGTTTGAAGGTGGGCACGGGTCTTCACTATCCCTTCAATGCATTTACTACGTCGACTTCTACGCTCAGCTATGCTTGCATCCAGTAACGATGCTTTAAGACATGCAGTTGTTGTTCGAACCTTGTCATTATATTGGTATGGGATATGTGATGTCAAACTGTCGATGAATGCAGGGAACACACGGGAGATGCGGCAGCGAGTTAGAAAAACAATAGACTCATCACAAACAGTTGCTAATTGATGAAATGCACAGTACTGTAACATGACAGCAAAGTCAACCCTACTGATATGATGTTCGCGTTGCAGGTTCTTCAGAAATCGCATTATGGTGCTGTCCCGGAGTCTCATCTCTTAATGTTTCTGTTCAGTACACGTTGAGAGCTCCTTTTATTCTCTACTTGATGAGCTTTCGGCGCTTAGCGCCCAATAATTTCATCTTGCGGTGGGCCCTCGGATAGAATAAGTTGGCTACTTGTTAAAATACTTTCCCCACTTCTACGATTCGTGGCAGCTCACCTTGTGAACTCAAACGAATTCATAGATGAAATTCAACGGTGTCAAGTGCCGGACGAAGCCTGTTACGCCAGCTACGACGGGATTTCTCTGTATACTAATATCGATAGCAGTGCAGCCATCCGGACCTTGATTGACCTCCTGAATCGTCATTGGAATGAAGTGGAGACATTTGGTCTGTCTAGCATTGAAATCGAAGCACTCCTGAATGCAACTCTTTCGTGTAACGTATTTCGTTTTGACAGCAATTTCTTCATGCAAAAGCGAGGACTGGCTATGGGCATCCGCATAGCCCCGCTGCTTGCCATTGTATACCTGGATTACATCGAAAGAACATCGTTGACTGCTGGAATACTATTCTATAAACGTTACATAGACGACGTGTTTGTGATCGGAACAACACCTTCTGAGTTGGCGACGACACTTGCGAATTTGAACTGCAAAGATGTTCATATAAAGTTTAACATTGAGGAACCCGACAAGGAAGGTTTCTTATCGTTTTTGAACACCCGAGTTAGAATTTGCAAAGGGAAGAAGGAAATACGCTGGTACAAAAAGGAGCCATCAAAGAATATTTTGCTACATTCACGAAGTGCTCACCCACTCCACATGAAAGTGAACGTAGTACGAAACCTGAAGACAACCAGCAGAAGAATTTCCACAGAAAGCTCAGAATGTGATGAGAAAATTAAAAACATACTCTTTGAGAATGGGTACACTACAAGAACCACTGGCTCGTGGAGGCCATATGCGGCCCCTGACGGCATAGCGCTTGTATTGCCATTTTTGAACGACAGCTATTCCAAACAAGTGAACACCATTGTTCGGAAATCTGGGCTTCCAGTGCGTGTTGTCTTTCGACCACCGCCCACACTCAAAGATATATTAACTTCGTCACGCGTCTATGAAGCAGGATGCGATCAAAAGTGTTGTCGATACTGCCGCGATCAAAAGAAGATCTGTCATCTGCGTGGCACCGTATATTTGATCACTTGCAGTGGGTGCGGTAAGCGGTATGTGGGAGAAACTGAACGACCGCTGAGGAAAAGTCTCGATGAACATAGACGAGCACTAAGCCATCCACAATCGTACCCAACCAGTAGTTTCTCTAGGCATCGAACAACGATGCACACACGAGAGCCTACTCCGGAGCTTGAAGTCAGAGTGTTGCATCGCAACCTCATGAAGCCGCTCGAAAGGAAAATTATGGAGGCAAAAGAAATAAAACGGTGCAAGCCGGAGATCAATAGTAAAGAAGAACTTGTGGAGGCCCTGAAGTATATTGCTTGATCTACCACGAATAGCAGTTAGAGAAGCGATATTTGCACTCAAGGAGATTACAGTATCACGAAGCACTATATAAAGGCCTACTGTAGTCCTGAAACGAATTTATTGCATTCCCTCTGCTAACGCGCTCGGTGGGTGCGGACAGTCACTACTTAGGTTGTTGATGTGTTGTATGTATTGTAATTGTATATTAAGATCCGACGAAGGCGCTAAGCGCCGAAAGCTCATCAAGTAGAGAATAAAAGGAGCTCTCAACGTGTACTGAACAGAAACATTAAGAGATGAGACTCCGGGACAGCACCATAATGCGATTTCTGAAATTCAGATGGACTAACGAACTATTCTCGGTGGTATGCGATTGTTTAGAGGACCTTGAAGAAATAATCCTTCATCGGCTAATGATCAAGAGCAGAAGATGGATCGGACCAATTGTACTGATCTTTGATAGGACTGATTCTGAGCTTGAAAAATGAGATATTAAATGGTTTCGTTGGTGCTGTTCACTCGGTGGGGAGCCGTCGCAGCGCTTTTGTAAGGGATACAATGTTCTGCAAGTAATGTCAGTAGTTTTCGGTTCTTGCCGTATGTGTTATTGTTGTTATTCCGCATTGGACCAATAATTAATGATACTGACCCGAGCTGGTTTGATTTGTTTTTATTACTACTTACCACACAAGCATAGCTCGTGTGAAGTTTAAAAAAAAAACAGGCAAACAGGCAAACAAACGGAACGCAACATGAACCTAGTACAATACCAAACATTAAGAAAAGAACGAGGAAGAAAAATATCATAATCATCATGAAATAATATCAGACAATATGTAACACCTCACGGATCAAGGCAACTTTTCAGAACTTTTTTAAATGCGGTATAAGACAAAAATATAGTGCGCGTTTTCCTTAGTTTTTTTTTGTTTTCGGTGTTGTTCCAGAAACTTTTCGACCCATCCTCGTAGAAGCCAGTGCTTTTTGGTGTACTTATGAACAACTACAGATAGGGTTGGCATCTGTGGAATCTGTGTGCAACTTCCGACGCTTTTATCTCAAAACAAACATTACAGAAGTATGGAACGAATGCTGTTCAAGCTTCAATTAGTGTTTAGAGCTTGAAAATTCATCATTGTCATAGGAATGTCTGATCGAATAGAAATGTTTTGAATGCTTGAATTTTCATTGAGGGAGATGTTGTCATTACTTTCGTCTCTGTTCTTTATTAGACATTTCCAACAGGACCACCACTGCCAGAGTTTCCGGCTAGTCCTCCGCCTTGGACGCAAGAAGATGTAAAATGTGCCTGTTCAAGTTTCGTCTATGCATGAGACACCACACTTTGCCAGTTCTTGTCGGCTTCTCATAAATTTCCCCTTGCTGACGACACGGACGATTCGTCCGCATTTGGAGTTCTGGCCTCGTGAAAGTCAAGACGACGACGCGCCCCATTTGTTCATCGGAAAGCATTTGCATGTAACCGAGCGATGTGTTGACCAATTTCGAGGAAAAAACACACGACAAACCGTCAAGGCTGCTCGCCATTCGTCTTGTCACAGGCTGTTCTATCACATTTGGAGATTCCTTCTGCGCCGTGGCAGGAACCTCCTATTTTTTCTTGCTGTCTCGTACTCTTCCTCCTGAAGTTCCTGGAAAGTATTTTCCAGAAATCCGTCCATCTGCAATATTGCTATTTCTCATCGGTAGGAGATGGATTGCGGAACTGTTCAGGATTAATTGATCATGACCGGATTTGAACGGGTGTTAGGTTTTCATCACATTGCGCTTTAGAGGAAAAAACTTGCAAATCACCGTGACGTACAGGATTTGCCCGTCCACAAAAGGTTTCTTGTAGCAGGATGGCATGTTATCGATGGGGCAATGTTCCCCTCGTGTTCTCCATGATGTCTTCTTCTTCGAATTCTTCCTATTTTTGGGAATTTTCTCAAAAAACATAGTCCTACCTTTTCTATTGTACTGAATGATTATTCTTTGACTTTGTTGTAATGGTATTTTTGACCGGTGGACGAAATAAGGGGTATTTGAACAAGGATGGTGTTTCCGCCGACTTGGGAACCTCAGCGACCCTACGTGACTTTAAGAATGAACTTCCACAGAATAGGTTTTGCAGCTTGGTTATTCAGGAAACAAATCACGGAAGGAATAATAAGGAAATTGGATTGAAAATAGGCTAATGTGAATTCTTAAACCCTTTTGCAATGTAGTTTTGGAAAAATTGCTGACCCTTTCAAGATGTTGAACCCCGCCCGCCCCCTGACTTCTTCCGCTGTTTCTCCAATTCTGAGTCGCAAGCAACATCTAGGTTATCCAGGGTAAACATGCTGAAATCACACAAATTTATCCACTACCCAACAAATTTACCCTGGGTAGTCTCAACGATGCTCCCAGGCCCTGATTAGCTGTCTTTTGTGACCTTTTGCAGGTTTCTTTGAACAGGTAGGAGAAGGGTGTTTGCGAATTTCAGCGTATTCTACCTCCTGAATTCCATAAGGATTACGTTTTCTTCCTCCTGATGCGATCAATCGTCTGAACGATATGCCGTTCCATGCCTCCACTCAGTTTCTCACATTTCCCAGCTCTTTCAGGAGATTTATGGCTCCTCGCCTACATACATGTGTACGGCGAGCTTGAACACACAAATGGCCTTGTTTTCATATTCATACACTTCTCGTTTTCTATTGATCACTCTGCCATTCTCATCTGGGCTACATATATCTTCTTGACAATGCCCAAAGCACCTATTATCTGCTGGAGTTGGATGATTCTGCAGAATTTCTCCTCGTCATCAGCGCAGAGAACTTTTGACCAACTTGCTGGCTTTTCTATCTGCTTAATCCGTTTCATAGTATCCAATGACATTCGTACCGATTTAGTGTTGTTATTTTCTCTATTATGGCTAGTTTAGTTGAAAAAGAACAACCCGGAGGTGTTGAGGAGAAAATTGTTCACATGAGAGCAGGGCTTCATCAAGTTCATGACCCTTCGAGTGGCAGTCTTTAATCTGAAAAGAAATTGAACTAGCAGAGTTTCTAATCACTTGCAGTTTCAAAATCAGTGGAGGATCGACTCTGTGGTAGCACAAGGTTATACATAAGAACGTGACTACGGAAATTTTCCAGAAACAGCGATTGGATCTCGCTAGCTGAAAAGTTTCATACCCATTGTCACTTGGAAGCTCATCTCATTATCCTCCTATACGCATGGATACAAAAGTTTCTCATCACGTGGGATATTGTTGGAATAAGTACTCGATATTCGAATATTCAAAAATTCGATGCCTTTGGAAAACTCAAATATATAAGCTTCGAGGGATCCCAGTGAATAGGAAATTCGAATTTTCGAAAATGCTTCCCTTATAGACTTGTACTAATGATTGCCCGAGCTCCAACTTTTATCCAGCATTACCGTTGTAGTACAAGGAATGTTCTATTGATTCTATGAAATGTAATTTTTGTGCAACCTCTCTGGTGTGTAGAGTGAGCCACTACCGCCGATACGAAAATGGAAGGAAAAACGTGCCTATTCTGTAATAGAACACCACTTATCCCTCTTCTACAAGTAGGCAAAGGAATGCATTGAAGAAATTTGGAAAACTGGCGATGTTGAAGTTTTAGCTTCTCTAAGCCGCTTTCTAAGGGCTTTGTACCCTCAACAGAATTCTGCGTACCACAAATGTCCGTATACTGAGAAGAGAATTTCTGAAAAGTGGCACATAATATAGATGCAAAGGGGTTGGTCCTCGCAATTGTTTGCTGAGCACTTCCTTAAAGACAGCACTCACGATAAAAAACGTCGTCTATTTTTTCGCGGAATCCAACTCAGGAGGCTATCCCTGTGCCCATAATAGGGAAGAGACGATCAAAAAAGACAAAGTTAGTGAGTAATACAAAGTTGTTTATTGCCAAGATAAGCCCATGTGTACGAGATACCTCGCCGTAGTTGGGTGTGGCCGCCGAGATGCGGCACGGATCACCGTCATCGGAAATTCCTGATCGATGCCGGATCAGCTGATAAACACAGCCGGCGCAATCGGAAACATGCCCTACGTTTATAAATAACCGCGCCGCCACGGTCAGAGAGAACGGGGCGGGGTTGAGCATGGTGGGCGCCATTGTACATGAGTACGAGTTTGATTACTCGAGTAAATGCTGGATTCTGACAAGGGAAGTGCAAGAGGCGAGGCTGGCAGATCGGAATGGAACCTACCCGGCTTGAATCCTTTCCTGACAAGGTCCTCCATCATATATTTCATTTTTGCCCAATGTGTTAAAAAACGGATATGGCCGAGTGGGGAAGGTGCTGAACTGTGAGCGAGGGTCGAGGGTTCGGATCCCGTCATGTGCATCCGTTTTGTATTTTTGTTTTAACCCTTCTTTGTTGTTGAAATTAACTTCAAATGATTAGAACATAAAACCTATCTATATTGACAAGATTTTGAGTTGTAGAGGACTATCACTAATCAGAACCCAGCCGAACACACAGCCACCTGCATTAGACCATGTTGGGAGTTTTCGTTTCATTATCACTTCTCGGGGTTATAACTCAAACTTTTCCCACTCGCATCATAATGTTCGAACCCTCACGCGTTGTGGCCTTTCTGTTGGCTAGGTTCGGTCCTGGTGATGGCAGCTGTGCA
>JARK01001485.1:142750-165754 GCA_000688135.1 Ancylostoma ceylanicum | reverse complement strand
TTTGTTGTTGAAATTAACTTCAAATGATTAGAACATAAAACCTATCTATATTGACAAGATTTTGAGTTGTAGAGGACTATCACTAATCAGAACCCAGCCGAACACACAGCCACCTGCATTAGACCATGTTGGGAGTTTTCGTTTCATTATCACTTCTCGGGGTTATAACTCAAACTTTTCCCACTCGCATCATAATGTTCGAACCCTCACGCGTTGTGGCCTTTCTGTTGGCTAGGTTCGGTCCTGGTGATGGCAGCTGTGCAACTCGTGATGAGCGGAAGACGTTTAATATAGTGTAGTTATTCTTGGCTGATACATCAATAATGATAGATTCCATGTTCTAATCTTTTAAATTTCATTTCAACAACATAGAAGGAATGAAAAACAAAAATGCAAAGAGGCATCACATGGCGGGATTCAAACCCTCGACCCTCTGCCTGATAGTCCAGCATCCTCACCACTCGGCCACCCTGTCGCTGCCCCACGTGTGCTGCAACCCGTATAGCAGGGTGGTGAGACATCCGTTTTTTAGCTCTCTGGGCAAAAATGAAATATATGCTGGAGGACCTTCTCCAGCAAGGATTCAAGCCAGACAGGTTTCATTCCGATCTGCCAGCCTCGCCTCTTGCACTTCCCTTGTGAGTGATTCCTTTGGCAGTTATGCTCTGATCAATGGTGGCTTTAAAACTAGACCAAAAGGCGAAAAACTTTTTTGAGCGTGAGTGCTGCCTTTAACGACGTGGGGTCAGCATTGCTTGATTTCTCTAATGAAGTGAGGTGAGCCGCCCACTCAAGAGGGTGGTCTTACCGTACTTGTGAAACTTTGTTATAGCAGTTCGTAAGATCTATGATCCCATAGTGTTCTAAGAAATATTTTCACAAAAATTCGATTTATAAAATAACAAACCGAATGAAATTTTTCTCTGCATCAAATGTGCACTCCATCTAAGGAAAGTCCAAAAACCTCTACGCCTTGACGATGCTGGAGGGAGCCAACCAGCGTCAGCACTTCTAACACTCACCCCCCAAACAGGCCCGTGATGAACCGGTCCGACCGCGTCCACCGCACCCGGAAAACCGAAGTCAACAATGCAACAGCAATTCGGATCATAATCCATCCGCCGCCTCGACACTGCCCATTGCGCCGTTCCTCGTCCATTTCGCACTTAATTTGTATGCTGGTCTTGGAATAATTAGCGATGTTCCAGCAGCGTTTTTCGACCAAACTAATCCGCAAATCATCGACGCGTCGAGGATGTGGAGCGTTTTTTACCTCTAGTTGTCGATTAGTTAGAGGGAATCCTCGCCGACCCCAGCGGGTGGATTTCGCTGCAACGATGCTCGTAGCTCGTGGAGGTTCCGGCAACAGGAAACTCGTCCTTCTCGTTGTGTTCGTGGTCCTGGAGCCGCTCCGGAAATCTGCGCTGACGCTTCGCGTTCGCGCCTCGTCGCGTAACTTGCTTCGCGGCTTGTCGGCCGGCTTCACGTGCTTCTAATCCTTGTGTTGTCTTTTCTGATCACGTTGGTTCAGCTCGTGTACACGTGCAGATCCTTAGGTACACGCATTTTTTTCGGATTATTTCGCACCTCTCACACTGTGTCTTAAGCGTGAACTTCCTCCTGTTTGTTCATTTGTGCTAATTTCTCCCAATATTACCGATGTTACAACCATCTCGTCGACGAAATCGAATCTAAATGCCATTTTTCTTGGTGTAATCTGTTGATAGCGTCACTAAAGCAAACTCTTCATGCTTTCTTGAGATGCAGGTATTTACCGATGGTAAAATTTGGTGTACATTTTCCACGCGTGACCGTAGGCTTGATATTCCAAATATTTCGAGGGTAAACGGCATTGAACGCGTATGTGCCCTATACAGTGACTTGCGGGGGGCATCTGATGGACCGAGTCAGCGATTCCTCCTTCCAGACTCCTCTGGTACTAATTTACCGACCCCAGAGGGATGAGTTTATATCCTGTATTTTATGTATACGAGGAATTTTTGCAGAGCATATTCTTCGTTTAATGCGGTTGCGTGTGCATCATGTTATCAAGCACTGTACCCTACTCCATTCCATTCATTTGTTCGTTTGTTTACTATATCATTCCTTTGTTTGCCTGCTCTTCGAGTTGGTGCTGTTCAGCAGAGTTACTCTACGTAGTTATCCTACACTGTAATTGGCTATTGTCCAGGGAAAAAAATGAGTGCAATTCTACAGGAAAAAAACATAAGAGATCCATACAGAGTTTACGAAAAAAATACAGGGAAGGAAAGAAAAAAAGAGAATCTCATAGGAAGAAATCTCAGAAGAAATCTGTGCAGAGCCTACGGGAACTGTGGGAGCTCTTGCGAGGCCGACATTTACCCCAAAACTGGCAGATTTGTGCAAAACATTCGTACCTACTTCCCTGAACATTCCTCGGAGCTCTCCCGGAAACTATCATGTTAGTTCTTACTGTTAGCAAAGAGCATTTTCGATTGGAGTCCGTTGAAAATTTCCACCTATTTGATGCTGATCTCATCAGTACCTTTTTTTTCGTTTTTAAGTGTCTCGAGATCACGTCACAATGCTAGAAGAAATTCAAAAAATAGTGAAAATTGAACATGGAAAATCCTTTTTTAAATTTCTACTTCAACTAAATAAGGTGATCCCAGCTTGAAATGACCGAATTTGGTGTTGCGATCTGTACGTACCTTCCACCTCTTCCCAATCGGACATTTACGTATTTGTGCTCTAGTGCACTTGCAGACATTCCATCGTTGTTTGAATAAATACACTTCTCAACACTTTGCTCTTTGCTTGCCAGGTTGTCACACAGAACACTTACGCCTTGCACTAAGATCACGCCCTGCCTGGCGCATTTTTTTCTGGCTTCAGCAGATTGGAGAGTTTTTCTAGAAAATTCCCTCAATGATTCTAGGAAGGAACACACCTCCTTTTCCTTCTTCCTCTTTGTTCCACTGGCCTCTACACTCCTCATTTGCAGTTTGAGAACTTTTCATGCCTAAACCATAATGAATAAGCTGAGACGAGCTAAATAAATGAGTCTGTTCCCTAATAAGCAACATGTACGTGGTCGCCAAACATTTGCGTGTAAGGGGAAAGTTCGTCTGATTCATGTCAACGCGACCTATGTGTGTTCCGTTTCCGCTTTCCAAACACACGTTATTCACTGTACAGCACGTGCAGAGCACATTCATCTCCATTTATTCAGGATCCAGTGCAAAATTTTCTCCCGTCTTACAGTGTTGAGGGCGGAATCATTGCAGTGAATTTGCCTGCTATTTTTCTTTCATGAACTTCATTAATTTTTTTCGTTTGAAATACCACGTAGTAAGCTTATTTACTTCTCGATAGATAAGCCTTCATACTAACCGTTGGGCAAAACAAGGTACATAGCACTGGACCAGAGTGGGAACTTTCGCACCTACTTATTGCACATGTTGACCGCAAGTGCAGAAGAATGAATTGTTTTCTCAACGCTGGATATCCTTTTTCAGCATGATGGACTTGCCACAAACCTATTTACAGTACCCTGACAGTATCTACACCCATATCTTCAAATTTACTTATACCGCTTCTAGCGCGAGTTATACTACAGGGTGCGGCATAACTACTGTGTCAAATTCTATCGCTATTTCCATCCCCAATGAGATGAAGCTTTCCAGCCCGAGTTTTATCTTCAGTATTGTCACCCCTTCTTCTGTATTACCTCCACGTTTCATGACCTCACATCAGCGTTCCACGTTATAACAGGTCTGAATTTGAAAAGAGCTAGGATCCTACTATCAAGCCCAATCGTACAATCTTGCTTCTTTGTCGCCTATCATTTGCTGCAACATCACTTCACCGTCCAATTTGCGCTACAATGCTCTGCTGTTGAAGGGTTATTTTCACCTGCATGTCACACAAATGTCGCATTTCCACATATTAGAAAAATCCACAAGAAACGAGTCCTATGCCAAATTGCGAGAAAGGAAGATTAGGTGCACATAAAGTGATAATCTTTACCGAAAGCAATGAATACACTGGTCAGGAAGGGGGTTCGTACAGAACATTACAAGCACCAGGGACAGCATGTCCCCAACGATGCGCATTACCATGACAGAAGGCAGAGTAATGCTTCTTGGGAGGATCGTGGGAGGGCCGCAAGATATGGGCACCTCAGATCGTTGATCTACAGTTCAATGCGCAGTGGATCCTTATTAGTGAAAATTCCTCTGTACATGCGCAGTACCCCTGGACATCAGATGGAATAGAGAGGATCTCTCTTGCTGGTCTCGTTTGACCCCTAACATCATTGAAGCTAATGTTTCTGAAAACGAGCTCATGCTCGCAGTTTGCGCTGAACAAGAGATTGAAGAACAGCTCTTTGTTAAAGCACCAGGATGTTTTTGTAAAGCAGGTGTCAATTGGTGAACATGAAGATGGTGATATGCGCTGGATAACCCACTGGTGTCACAGTTGTGGGACCACTTATAGGGCAGAAGGATGAAAAAATTTCTCGGGGTTGTCTGCGGTCCACAGCGGTTTCGCTTGCCATAAGTTTAGCCACTGTCACGGAGGCAGAAGGAGACCACGTGAGACATTTCCAAATAAATTCGATTTGAAAGTTTCAAGTAAATAATATTGGAGAACAATTAGAGTTTTCATCTTTTCGACGAAAGTTATTAACAAAAGATTTTGACACAGTATTTATGCCGCACCCTGTAGATACATCATCGATGTGGTTAGCCATGAATGAAAATCTCGCGCTGGCCGATGCTAATAGCCACAGAGCCGCCAGCATGTGCGTCTCACGCGCGTCTGAACGTCGCCACTGCTGCGACAAGGCCTATTCTCCACGATTAAGATGCACGACGTTGAACGCTTCCGACTAGTATAAACTGAAGTGCACAAGATACTTCATGTAGAGAATTTCTGATGGTAGCGCTCTTATTCAGGATATGGGTGCGTGCGCCGGCCGCGCTGCAGACGCACGCATCCATTTGCGGAGGGTGAAGGATAGGGGTAGGCGCATCGCTGACGCAGCTCAGACGCACGCTGGGCCACTAAACTACTAATTTATCTCAGTTATTTGACTTTGGCCTTGTTCCGTACTTATTATACTGCCTTCCGTTTTCCTAACCCCCTCAAAATACGAGGACAGCTTGAATATGCAATGTCAATTAATTAATTTAATTATTCAAATGCAGTGGGAGGGCTCGTGACGACACCATTGACCCTTGGAAAATCATTCCATTCTTACGATAGCTGTCGAAGACTTTGCTTTTCGACTAATTCAAAATTCTCAGATACAGTAGAGACATGGGTTCCTCATCTTGAAAGGGTCGGAAAACAATATATTTTTTGTTTTCTTGTTGATTTTTTTGATGACAAGTCTCTTGATTCCTTGCAGAAAAATGCATGGAATGCCCATACATCGGTGAAGCTTTCTCCACCTGTTTATCCACTGGAGTCGCGGCTTCCACTCCGAGTCAGCTATCGTCGTCGAAAAAAAAATCATCTAAATTTATCCCCCTCATGGTAGCAATTTTTTTAGCGAATTCTTTTTTTTCCATGTGGTGATCCGCGAACTACCATGTTGATTTTAAAAAATTGGCAATGCGATGTCAAAATTTTGCCAATGACAGCGAGGTGCTACGAAGTTGTTATTGCTGTGACCATGACTTAGTGGGCTGTAATCGCTCCTTCACGGCTCATCGGTACCGCTCTAAATTCTAGAGTAGTTATTAGGAATTTTTGCAGGATAATTCCCCCTTTGGGTCGTAACTCGAAAGAAATCTCTACCCAAATATTGCCTTAAAATAGTAGCAACATACTGAGAATTGGTATTCAAACGAATTTTTTCCGAACGAGTTTTCGAATTATTCAAAATCCCTGTTATTCAAATAATCAAATGATTCGAGAGTCTTCAAAATTCGATTAGTCGAATATTCAAAAGAAAAATCCGAATACCAATGTATGTGAGCTACCATGGCAGTGGTTGAATACATATGTGCTGGTAACAAAAATACGGTAGTAAGTTCGCTTGCGCATTCGATGCTGTGGATTTGCGTTTTGTTCACGTCTAAGACCTGCGATCACAGTTTGATCAATGCTCTTCTATGTATACATGTTTAACCGGAACTAATTTGGAAAAAAGTTGTGGAAAAATGAAAATATCAATTTCCATTCAGGATTCCACTCCTTCCTGGTTTGCACACGAGAACATTTAGGCCACATAGAAAACGTTTAGCGCAAACTGCACAGGTTTATGGATCAAGGAAATATGAATGAGTCCATGTCTTGCAATAACTCTTGGCCAACTTTGACTATCCCCTTTGGCCTTTTTTTTTCGTAGCAGACCGCTGCTTTTCCAATTTTCTATAAGATTTTCTTTTACTCATTCCACCTCGTTGAAGTTTTGAAGCCAATCCAACCCTTTTCCCACTCCCTCCTACTTTTTGAATAGTTATCACCTCCTCTATGTGAATCCACAGATACTACAACCTCTTCCTAAAGGCGGGGAGGGAATCCAGAACAGGTTGAGTTTATGTCAGTGTTAATCCCTTCGTCTGTTTCTGGTCTTTGGTGAGCGTTTTTTACCCAGCCGCTACCCAGGCGAAGAATAAACACGCTAATCCGTCTGAATGGCCCTCCTAACCAAAACAAATATGTCACTTCCTTGCACTGCAGTTTCGTTCTTTTTCATCTCAAATTTGAATTGTTCAAAGCAGATTCCTTTGCATTACTACTGCAGTACTGTAGTGACGAAAGGTTACTATACTGGAAAAGGTCCCGCATAAGTTCCCGAGAATGCGATTTCACTCAGGTGACACTTTACCCTCATTCGCTACTTGCGCCCTCAACGCATCGATGTTTCTCCATTACGTACTGACCTGATGCCCTAAATCTGCTGCGAATCACGCCGTTAGCGAAGTAGTAGCCTACAGTAAAGTGAGACTCGCGCTGTCCCATTTTTGTATGAGGCGCGATTCCTTTTCTGGACCGACGGCCGTTGAGTTGATTAAGGGATTGTTCGTGGATTGCTAACTTTCATTGTCCGTGTAGAGCCTGGATGAGTCGCTTACGCTCAATAACAGCTTAGGGTTACTCCGATAGACCTCTGTGGTGCGCTTATCTTTCTGAGGCCGGATTTTGGCCTTCATAAAGTGCTAAATATAGCCAATGAGGCTGATTCGACCAAAAAAAAATCTTTGCAAAGCTTGATGTAGCTAACCACCTAACGGCGGGCCACTTTACAACTTGTCGACAAGGAAAGGCGAAAACAAGTTGCCAACCAGCTTGAGGCGAGCAAGATTCGAAGCGATAGGACAACTTGTTCTGAGAGTACAACTAAACTTGCACAAGATAACCAAGGATTTTTGATTTTTGAAGAACTTCAAAGGTGGATATAACAAGTTTTTTTTTAACTTTGTAGATCCCGTAAGCAAATTTCGTAGGGGTGAGATGTGCTCCAAGAGCGCTATTCTAAGGAAATCCAGGCAGGAGTTACCAAATTCACCTGGAACTCACCCACGGCCCTGCCAGTGATTATTTTGAAAATACACGAATAATCTCCGGAGGGCCCGTTACTTACACAGTAAACTAACCATGATTTTGCCATGTATGCTTGAGACATTATTCACAAACTACGAATTTAGAGAGTTGTAATTCCCTCAAATATGCAGTAGCTTGGAAAATTTTTCAGCAATTATTTATTTTGTATGACCTGGCTTTCCTGTAAATTAACCTAAATCTGGCGCAGAATTTCGTCAGTGTGGATGTGTGAGCAGTCTCGCAGGAAAGTAAGCGTAAGTTGGGACTTATGCAGAGACAACAGAATCTCCTCTAAAATTATACGTGATCAACTGGTGGCTTCGAGAATAAGGCGGTAGGTTGGTCTGAGAAACTCGCTGTGTGAAATTTGGCGCACGACATGTGGACCAACTTAATAGCCTTGAAAATGTAAGGATTGGTTGGTTGTCGGATTGGAGGTTGTGCACGAAATGGAAACTAAAGAATGCTTTCTTCATTTTTTCTTCTTTCTATGTTTTTTTTTCTCCTGTTCATTACAACCGACTCAGCTGCAATTTACCGCAAAATTGGCAACGGATTGCAAAATTCAACAATTAGAGAGGCAAAATTTTTATTTCAGAGCCGATTCTTTAGAGTCACCATGAAGTTGTGGATATCATTCACTGAATGCTAGGGTTAGGTATTCTAAAGGAAATGGCAGTATAGTCCATCCCGAATTACTGCCTAGTACGTCAGTGGTGGTTCCGCCCGACTCGGGGCATCGGAGCCTGTAACAAAAATAGGGTCTTACATAAAAAAGGGACCCAAGAAGACGGAGTTCTGAATAGAATGATTAGTAATCAACAATGCAAAAAAAATGGTAGTGGACTTGAGTAGTCAAAATAAGGTTTTCAGATGCCCCACTACTCTAACAGTAGCAGTGGGTTGGTCCGAAAGTCTTGCACCACATTTCCCTATTTTTCCAAACAATACTAAGACAATTTTCAGTAGGTGGGACCTAGTATGCGAGATTTTCTAGTTGGAAGGTATGTAGTAGATCACTCCAACAGCTTCTATTGTCAGAAAAAAAAATTCAGGAACAAGAAATTGTGGATCGAAAAAAAATTTGGGTAAGACCTAACAGTTACAGCCGAGTTAGTTATTATCCCTTAGGTGGGGACCAGGGCTGTGCACGTAACGAATTAACGAATTTTGAAATTTTTCTAACGCACAGCCCTGGTGGGGACCTGTTAAGCTGTGACTCTTCTAAGTGCCTAAAGCGAAAATAAATTATTTTTCGCAGTAGATCCGAAATTTCCGGGTAAGTGGCGGCTGTTGCGTGACTCTAACTTCATCAGTCCGCTTTCAAATGCATGCGATCCACCCAAATTCAATGAATTTTTACGGATGTAGTTGGTAGTGCGAGTTATTCAGCCAATTTTCCAGTTTTTCCCTTTTCCATCACACAACATCCGTGCACATTTCTCGTGTAACTCGCGAACATTGCACGTAGCAAAATATTGCGAATTTCCCAGAACTCCCCCTAGTGGGTTCCCATCCATGTTGCCCTTTTTATTTATAGCTTCCCCAGTGTTTCGTCCGTCGTATTTCTTCGGGAGAAAAAATCCTGCTGACAAGCGTTCGCCGCACACCAAAAGGGAAATGGCCAATAAAGACCGCCATGAAGACGTCCGTTTCGAATTAAATGTATTTACAGCGGCCTGATTGAAAATGAAATCACAAGGACAAAGGGGGGGCGGCAATGCCAGTAGAGCAGCAATGTCACTTCATTAGGAGTTCTCTGCACAGAGGGCGCGATTTTCACCCATGTTTTACCCTTTTGCCAATTTTCGCTTATTCCCTCCCAGTGTTTTTTATCCATCCTATTTATGCAAAATGTTCTCCCTCTCTCTACGCTCTCCTCTCATTTCTTTTTTTTTTCGAAATTTTTGGACATGTAACAGACGCAGCGGCTATTTTTCCCACGGAAACGAAGTAATCTCGCTGGTGAACAATGTTATTAGGAGGATTAATGAGCAAACACCGAAATAGAGGCGAAACCGCGGAGAGAGCCAGAGAGCGCGACGGGGCGATGTTATCTATTGCTTTATTATGCTAGCCGCTGAAAGCTGGTTTTTCGTTGGTTTGGCCCGAAGCGACCAGCCGCCACCCCCCGCACCTCCCTCATCACATCATCGCGCAATCCGCGATATCCTATCAAAATTTTTGCGAGATTATCCGGAAATGCTAGTTTAATCCTCTTGGCCTAGACATTTACCTGGGTAATTGTTCTTTATCTCCTTGGTGTGCTGATTTACTACTTTTCTGCCGTGCAACTGTGCTGATTACGCTGTTAAAATTATCCCTTATATCAAAAAATTCAATTTTCGAAAGTTCGACTAGAGTTATGCGTCTTGAGAGGTGGAGGTGGAAACTTGAAAAGAGTCATTACTTTTGTGACAACCTCACTATTTCGCTGAGAGAAGTTTTCTCTTCCAAGAACCGGTGGAAGAGCTCAGGTTCGAGCCCTTTCCGGAGCGAAAGACTTTTATTCATAGAAAAATACGAAATTCCTTCTTCCTTGTCCCTATCTTTCTCTTCTCACTATTACTTGTCATACCTGTCTGGGTGACGCTCAAAAAAGTATGACCCTTTTCATAAGAAGATCATCCAGTTTATAAGAGCGACTAGGACAAGACCTTCCTGAGCATGCTCATGGATCTTGCCACAAGTCCACCACAGCCCTTTCAGTGGCCAAAATCAAAACGAGGCAGAGTTGTTGATGCAAAATTCTTGGAAGCCTCGTACTAACCCATGAACTAGCCCAAAAATTGCTATAAGAGCTGGATTTTATAACGTAGAAGTCATTAAATAGTGAAAAATAAAACATTAAGCTCTTTGTCCTCATTCACAGAAGATGCATGATACACAACTGAAGAAAATGTTTGATATTACTATGGTTTCAACACAGTTTTGAATCTCTCAATTTCATTTTACATGTCTTTAGACTCCGTTTCATGCATTATCCGCACACGGATCCCAGCTTTTTCCTGGCTTTTCTTCACTCTCTTCTCTGTACTCCTCCAATTTTCGTTCTCCCTTTTCTCGTTCCTCTCACCCTGTGAAAATTGTATTCAAGAAAGTTGGTTGTTTTTGCAATCTGGTTGGAAATTCCATCCTTCTTCGGAGACCTCGAATCCTTCCCAGCTCGTTCTCTCAAAGCCTACATGTGCTGAGGTCCTTCCAAAGATACCCTTCCACCTCTAGAACCATCAAAATATGCGCAACTGTAAAAACTTTGCATTGGTGAACCAGTTTTCATAACAAATGACCAGCAGAGAAGTGACAAATAAAAAAATATTTTCGCAAAACATAAACTGTCTAGGAATTGAAACAAATCGTGTTGAGATCACGGAATTCAGGATGAAACGACGCCTTTAAATGATAAAACCACGAATAGAACTCAGCGAATTTTTGCTTACTTTGAGAAGTTTTTCTTCTTTTTTCACAGGATGTCCTCACCATGAGGTGTTGAGGAATATTTGTGATTACTTGTAATTCGCCCATTTCTAAAGCAGTTGAATGGGTGGTTTGTCCAAAAAATCACTTTCCGATAAGGCCAACAGTAAGTCCGAATTTCCATTTCTCTCTGTGATTTACTCGGTCGCTCGAATGCTCGAATTTCCAAGATATATGTATGTGTGTACTCACCACATTTGGCATAAAAACTCTCTTGTGCATTTTCACCTCCATGAAAATAATACTAAACAGGTATTGTTGGACCGTTAACTATGAGTTTTGAAACTTCACCAGCAACATTCACCAGTATACTTGCACACCTTTACTTTCTGTCGACTGATCGTTGCTCACTGGTGCTTGGCTAGGGTTGCAGTGCATATATGAATTTCTTGTTTTCTTGTCCAGCTAAGTACCTCCCGACAATGCATATATTTCCAAAGAAAATGTTATTCATTTGCTTCCTAACAACTTTGCTCTCTTCTATTCATAAACAGTGCATGATCCT
The DNA here is from genome assembly GCA_000688135.1 of Ancylostoma ceylanicum. NCBI lineage: Eukaryota > Metazoa > Nematoda > Chromadorea > Rhabditida > Ancylostomatidae > Ancylostoma > Ancylostoma ceylanicum. The sequence goes on along the minus strand of JARK01001485.1, from coordinate 154,230 downwards.
GTACACTGCAAGTGTTTTGGACGCAATTTATACGATTTGCAAAACTTATGAGGACCATGTGCAGTATTTCATGCGTCAACATTCTTGAAAATTTGAGAGAGATCCACCTTCGAGTGTATTTAGATAGACGAATAAATACATACAGCACGCAGCCGATTCTGAGCGATGAAGTTATGAAAATTCAAGGTGTCTATCTAAAGCTAGGAATGAGCCATAAGGATGATATCCGAGAAGGTGACAAGGCGCAGTGTGCTCCTTCCTTGCTTATCCATGCTCCTCCTGCGGTAAACGTGGGTGTGAACACGATATGCCCTTGACTTCATCGCACCTAGCCCTTTCTATAAAGGATTTTCCTCTGCTGTTTGGTGCTCCAGCACTGCCCTCCCTCCCTAACTAGTGTTTGTTGCGATGCTATTCTGCTCGTTCGTTAGCACGTTATTTTTGCTGTCGACCACTGGGGAGCAGCAGATCACTTCCCTATATTCCGCCCCTAATATTCCTGATTTGTCAATTTTTTTTTCGGGATTGTTCCGGAACTTTCTATTTAGAATAGAGGTAATATGACCTTTCCAAACCCAATCTGTCCTAGTACTCCGTTGCAAGTATGGCCGGAAAAATCGTCCTTGACTACGAGAATGTTCTAAAAACAAAAAAAAATGGCTGAAAATTTCGCAACGACCTAGTATCACTCGCACAATTATTTTCCAGACTTTATCCACCTATGCAGGTAGTAGAAGTTGTTGCCATCTCCTCCAGGGTAGCTGAGCAATTATTCGTGTCCGGATGTCATTGTCTTCGAGTGGCTGACTGGGTTATTAATCACATTGTTCGTGAGCATAAATCTAGAAAAAAGCCGGCTTCACTAAATTAATATTGTCGTAAAAGCACCTATGCATTGATGAAAATGCGGGACATTGCGTGTTTCTCAGGAATTTTCTTCTGCCTAAAAAAAGAGCTAGTTGGCTTGTTCTGGAGAATGATACTACTCCTGGATTTCTTCGCCCAACTACGTAAATACATACTTAAGCAACTTCCACCAGGATTGTTTCCTAGTGATTCTAGTTTCCTTGAATGGTCCCTTTCATAGACGTTTTTCATCATTCAAATTATAAACTCCAATTCCATAGAGAAAATCTCTCGAAAAATCCTAGAGAGAAACCTAGTTATCCTGGCAGCTCAAAACTTGTTCCATTCCTTCTGATGACGGCTTCCCTCCTCCAGCAATACTGGGACCTCCCAGTCCGGCCAATTTACCCTACATATTCGAAATTTTGCTTCCGCATGGTTTTGTTGACAAAAAGAATTCTGGAAGCGAGGGAATGCAACAACAAGGAACTCCCTACTTTCTGTGCGTTTCTAGCCCGCACTGTTAACTGATCAGCTGAGGACAGGTGAGACAATATTTTCTAAACATCACGAGGTTTCTGGAAAGTCGTACGCTGCCGATCGGCTGGAATGCTGTGGAGTGAACCTGTCAGGAATATTTCTCACAAACGGTTGGCCTCACAGCTACACTCACTACTTTCTGAAACTTTTCCACGATTTTCGAATTAATTCAGTTCTTAGAGCGCTTCCAGAACAATTGTTTTGTTAATCCCTGTGTTTAATTCATGATTTATTATTGACAGACATGATGTTCTATACACGAAGTAGCTCTACGTGGAAATGAGTTCGAACGAGTGGAAAATGGGCGAATGAGTGAACTAGCGAATGGATGAATGAATGAATAAATGAATGAATGAATGAATGAATGAATGAATGAATGAATGAATGAATGAATGAATGAATGAATGAATGAAAGAATGAATGAATGAATGAATGAATGAATGAATGAATGAATGAACGGGCGAATGAATAAAAAAAAGGAGGAAAGAATGGAATGGAATGAATGAAAGAATGTGTAAATGAATGAACGAACGAATGAATGAATGAGCGAATGAGTGAATGAATGAATGAACGAATGAATGAATGAGCGAATGAGTGAATGAATGAATGAACGAATGAATGAATGGGCGAATGAATGAATGAATGAACGAATGAATGAATGATCGAGTGAATGAATGAATGAATGAATGAATGAATGAATGAATGTACGTGTGAATGATGAATGGATGAATGAATGAATGTGTGAATGATGGATGAATGAATGATTGAATTTAATTAATCATCTAATTAATTATGCGGGAGTGGCAAAGGCAGATAGTGGGGGAGGGGGGGGGGGGGGGGGGGTTAGAAAAAATAGGGTCTGCGACACATTTGGGACCCCTGTAGAAAATAAAAGCTATGAACGTAATAACAATTTGATATTTAAGAAGGTGATGGCAAAAGCAAGTAATCTGGAATAAAACTATACGAAGTTTCTATTCATTCACGAAGTAATTTCGAAAATTCGGTGTCCTGTTCACCGGGACGTGAGCGTACCCCCCTCCCCCCCCCTCCTAACCTGCGTCCGCCACTGGTATGCGAGTAAATTCCTGCATTTCCAAGGCTTTTATCCATGGACAAATACTCACGCAAAACCAAGGCTACATTCGTAAATGGGTAGTCAAGCGAAACCATTCTAGGAGACCGAATTCATGCCCTGCGTCTCTCAGCAGTAGGTAGTCAATACGATAACCAATCACGGCAATTCGTGTATACCTGCCCAGAGTAGGTAATCTCTTCCAAAAATACTTCCTTGATATCTCCACCATTGTTGAGAGTAGCTCCCACAAAGTACGGCCATTTTTGCAAGGAGAGCTCGTCCACCACAGAAGGTTGCATGGATCATAACTCCTCCGGGAACGTTCTTAATTCTTTGCCACAGAACTAATGGCAGTTTTTCTGCATGGCATTGATGACCGTTGCGTGATTTCCTGGAATTGTCTTACATTCCTTCGGAATTGCAGCTTCTGCACAGAGAAGGCTTTAATTAGTTTCTCTCGAGAGTGGCAGTTGGCTTGTAATCCTCGTCTACTAGTTTGCATAGCATCACTATTTTAATCGCTTCTCGTTGTATCAGCTGCCATCTGCTGTGCAAAACCCAGCAACCACAGCGATAAACTGCAATTTCCTGCAAATAATTAAATGAGGCTCTATTATTCAGTGGTAGTATTCTGCAAAATGCTCTGCGTCGTGTAAACATTGTTGTTTAGATTGCAGTAAGAATGAGGGACGGACCGTTGAGGGCGGGGTGAACGACGCAGATCTTTGAATTTGCTCCGAAGTGTGTTTTGCTGCGTTGAAACCAGGGTTTGAGGAAGTAAAATTTGCAATATTTCAACCCAGAAAATTTAAAAAAAAAAACCCCGAAAATCACATAGGAATTTGAGGAGTGCTGGAAGTACCTCTGAAGAAGGAGAATCCTGAAATTTCAAGGGGCAGACTTCACATTTGAGCACGGGTCCACTCAATCACAGTTTTTTCGGAAAGTAAAATAAATATGATCCTTATGCGCGATCGGTAGAAAGTTTTTCAGAGCCTGCGACGCGTGCGCGGCGCGTCCCGCTTGTAACGGCAGTCCGGCGTCTTCGCTCAGCTACTCGAGGACACCTTTCGTCAGAATTAGGCTCATTTACGCGTTTTTAGCGGCTACCTGAGCAGCTCGTACGGTGCCAAAAACAAAGAAAAAACACACAAAAACATGAAAAATTGCGAATTTCAGGCATGCGGGGGGGGGGGGGAAAACGTGCCAAAAGCAAAGCGTGGGGGAAGGCATCCAATCAATATCGGTCAGCCACAAGCCTCTTCATTACAACAACATTTCAAACAATAAGAAAAAATGCATAAAAACGCTTACCTGAGCCGTATTCCGACGAATGGCGCCCTCGAACAGCTGAGCGAGGACGCCGGACCGCTGTTACAAGCTGGACGCGCCGCAAACGCGCCGCAGACTTAACGAGCTCGGAAGTTTTCTACCGATTGCGCATAAGGACTATATTTCGAGCTATGCATGATTATCTATGTTCAACGACCAGCGCCCATTCACCAAAACAACCGTTCGCTCATGTTGCTCAATTTATCCCCGTGGGAAAATTTATTTTAACATTTAACATTTATTGCACGTGCAGAGCACATGAATCGTGAATAAAAGAAGCAAAAAGTGAAACACGAACAAAACAAACCCTGACGCAAAACAATAAAACGTATCAATAAAAGTACCATAAGTTAGCAGACAGTGGAAAACAGAAATGACAGCCCTAGTACGGAGGTGGTGCTGTCTAGGAAATAACATGAATAGAATTATTACCAATGGATGGAGCTTTTTTTAAGAAATTTGACGTATTCAAGTCCTGCTCTATACGTAAAGAAGTGCCTTTTGTATGACGATTTGGCCTTAGCCAAGAGAATTTTGTTTTTGCTACCTCTTGTCACGGAAGGAACAAGAGTGAAAAACTTATTACTTTTAAGACCGAGTTTGCCTGTAATGATCTTCCTAACAGTGGTGAGGTCAATTTTGCGCCGCCTTTCTAGAAGAGAATCAAGGTTAAGCATTGTGTTCCTGATAATGCCTCTAGGGATTGCGTTGTAGTTGAAACCGAGCGCTCGCACGAATACTTTCCTCGTAAAACTATTCTGGACTTTTTCTAGTCGTACAATGTCTTTCTTTTTGTGGGGAGCAAAAATGACCGTGCCATATTCAAGTAAAGGTCTAACGTATGTTTTATAAGCTTTAATCAATACAATAGGATCCTTGGTAAGCAGCGCTCTAAACAGCTGATTTAATCGACGTTCAGCTCTATTAGCAATATCAATACAATGCGAAGTGAAGCATAAATCTTTGTTAATTAAAAAACCTAAGTCACGAACTTCGGTTACCTTATTGAGTGGAAAGTCACCAATGAAATAGTTCTTATTCTGATTATTTTTACCTAGATGAAGCACTGAGGTTTTGCTTTCCGATAGAGGTAAACACCATGACTTTGACCAGTTGTAGACAATGTCAATAGCTGGTTGAAGGAGGTTGTCATTTGTACTAGGGTCAAATGCGCTATATATCTTCATGTCGTCTGCGAAAACTTTGCAGGTGACTCCCGCATCTGTGACTACATGGGGTAACTCATATGTGTATATGTTAAATAGAATTGGTGACAAAACACAGCCTTGTGGAACTCCACTGGGTGCTTCTTTGATACTTGAAAATGTATCGTTGAGACGAACTTGAAACGTACGACTAGACAGATAATTCTCAATCCAGCGCAATATCCTTGGATGAATACCCACGTGCTTTAACTTTAAAAGCAGCAAAGAATGAGGAACCTTGTCAAATGCTTTAGCAAAATCAAAATAAACTACATCAATGTTTTTCTTTTCACATCAATTTATGAGCAACTTACTTAGTTACTCTCGCCACCGCTAATTGTTTACGTCTTTCTCGACGCCTAATTATGGACCACCTTCCTAAGTTGTATGGAATAATTCCCAATTCAATCTTGTTCCCTCGCATCCATCCCTGATTCCTTTGTCTGCTTCTCATTTTTCCTATAAGGACGAGAATTGAATTGGATTTCTTCATGGACTAACTGGAACTCGGATTGTTCTTTTGTGTGAGTTGTCCTGAGACTATTCGCGTCCCCTTTCCGAGCTGTGAAGCAATACGCGGGTTGTTATGGTTCTACCGAGATTACACTGCTGCAGAGGTTGGGGTCACTGCCCTACGGCAGCTGTCACCAGTGTCGTAGCGAACGTCACACACCGTGCGATCAACGACAGCTCGGCTTTTCAACACCACCCTCATCTTCGGGATCTTTGTCCGCCACCTGGTTTTTTTTTCAGAAATATCTGGCAGACCTGCCATTACTTGGCCAATGATTTTCCATGCAACTTACAACATAATTAATAAAACATGAATTATTCCGCATAAGCCGCTCTGCGAATAGCAATCCCTCATCGATGCCTGCAATTCCTGGAATAGTATCCAAATATAATGAATCAGACCTGTTTGAAGCTAAGCGCCATTTTGGTGCATTTGCGGACTTGCTCACAAGTTCTTTTTCGGATTTGTAGCTGAAATCTCCCGAAACATGCACTGAATCATACTTTCAATATTATTTTTGGAAGCAGATCCAGAGGACTAGTCACCTCGGGCGGCAGGCTGCACACCCTTCTTTTTATTACGTTTACACTTTGAAATTCAGTTTATCAAAAATGTCCATTAGGATTAATACGCCCCTGTCTCTGAGCTTCACTTTCAGTTGATTATTCTTGGTTTTCTAAGGCTCTCCGTTGATAGACAAATAAATAAATTAGTAAATAAATAGATAAATTCATTAGGTTTGTTGAATTATCGGTGCAGCTGGTGAGTCACGTATTTCCCGCGAGCAGGTTTTTCCATTTTTCTTCGGATGGCTTCCTAAATAAGTGATTTTTACCTCCTGGTAAAGAAATAGTCCCGGAGAGAACAATTATTTATTTATTTATTTATTTATTCATTTATTTATTTATTTATTTATCTATTTATTCATTTATTTACCTATTATACACATCGTGGTAGGTCACATTGCAACCCTCCGTGAAGAAGGTCAATGAAGAAAGCGCCATGGAAAGATCACTGGAAGCTTAAAAGAGGGGTAAAAATGCAAATTTACATTTACCCAGGGTAATTTAAAGGTTTCTGAGGACAAATATGGAGAATATAGAAATATGAATTTTGGATAGAAACAGGCAAGGATAAGTGCGATATTCAAGTGAGAATATCTCCTCCTGGGACAGAGTATTAGTTGCCGCTGTCGTTGTGACAACTTTCCATCACGTATGCGTCATGCATATCTCATGCACATTTCATGCAACCTGAAATGACACTGCTAAGGGTGGGATGTGCATGAAATTTGGACGATTTCAACAGGCTTTGATATTAGGTGCACCCACACAGTTAGTATTTCACGTACGCAAAAACACCTGAATATTTCCGCATAGATCGGCGGCCCGGACATCTTCGCGTTACACGCAGCGCACTTCAAAATTGTTATTACGATCACCGTAGTTACACGCGTTGCCACTGTCGCATTAGTGTTTTTTTATTACGGTACTTTCTTCGGGTCGCAGCCGCACAATTTCTTTTTCTTCTCTAATTTCTCTCGGACTATTATTCCTGGTAAAACTACACCATTATGGGCCTATGGGACTACATAGGATTGCATGAGCTCAGCCTCATAAATGGAGACTTTAGCAATTCCTGACGATCATGACAATGTGGACTTGCAGCCGCGTTCTGCCCCTAGATGGACTCTCGCACCTTTTTACCTTTGCTATAGATTTTATATATTTATTTCTTTTATTTATTTGCCTATTTATCTGTTCGAAGAGGTCCACAAAATAGAGTCAATCATGCAGTAAATGCCACATATCAAGTTATATCAGGTTAGTGTGCGGAAGCCAAAAGACATCTGGGGCCACAAGCATCACTAATCTTACCCATGGTGGACGTTTCAATACCACACAAATTTACCCTCCTTAATACTGACATCAACACATTTACCCTGGGTGATCTCAGTGATTCAAGCAGACCTTGAATTGCATTTCACGAGTTCAGTATTACTCGTTCATTAAAACGCCTTTGCCCGGTACGTTACCAGCTGGGATAAATGGCCTTGTGAGTCATCAGCGTAGTTTGTGACCATTTGTTAAACAAATTGTGCAGATGGGCAATCGCCACGCAAAGTGGCCAACTGTGAGTGGAGAGAACAACTCCCATAGCACCTCTTCGGCACTGACTATTCTGGAATGGCCCCAAAAAGGAAAAGGGAAAATTCCCTCCATCTTGAGTTTGTTTTTCTTTCCATAGACCTCAGTTCGAAGAAAAGTTTTATTATTCACATCTCACAATGATTCTATGGTTTCAAGTTCATTGTGATCAGGGCGATTTGTTCTTTTCGATCCGGAACTGGATTTTTGACCTGCGAAAAATCGTTTTTCCATCGCCGCGCTCTGGAAATTTCAGTAACCCCTGCTTTCCGCCTACCTTTTGTTGGTTGTGCTTCTTGACTACTGTCTCGGCTATTTCTGGGAATTTTCTTTTATTTCATCCATTGTTGTCATTTGCACATGCTCAATTCCTTCCTTACTCCATATATAACTTGCAATTTCGTTCCTTAGCTGATCCAGCCCTCATTTACGTCTTTTTTTGAAGATTTTTCTCTAGTCCTTCATGTTTGAAGCCTCTTTTTTGAGAAAAAAAAGCTTGTTCCCTCTCTTCTCTGTTCTCCAATCTCACAACAACCTCTCCGCACCTCTCTCCAGCCCCTCGATCCATGAGCTCACTAAGTGCTGTAACCATATTTGAATGTGTATTTCTACATGAATGTGCCCACGTACATAGATGTAGGCAATTGAAGCGATTCATCCATTTATGGATCTAAATTTAGGGTTCGATTGCATCGCAGACATTACCCAGGCTAAATGTGTTGGCGCCCTCCAATCAACCATCATGATTTTAGGACGCTAGCCTTTTTACCTTAACGCATTTCAAATATGAAGCCCTATCTTGGATTGACTTTCTTTAAGCTAAAATAATCCTAAAGAAGCACTCCTAACATCAACTCACGGAATCACAACCTTGAATCCAGCCACTTCAGAGATTTCCGTAATCCCTATACGGGTTCGCAGCTGGTAAAACTCCTCAAAAAACTCACAAAAAGTCAAAGTAAAAGTGTTGCGCTCATTATGCCCTTTCCTGGTCTTTAATTTCCAGCACTAGGCTTCCGTTTACTTCCTGAAAATTTTGTTTGTTTGTGAGTGCGTCCTGTGAGGAGAGTTTCGCATAGTGGACAGAATATTATACGGGCAGAATATTATATACTACACCGGAAACAGCAGTGACCGAATATGATGTATACAGTCGAATTAAACCGACAACAAAAAAAAAGAGAGAAAAATAGGCACTACATATTCCAAATCAGAGGCCCCAAAATTTTCAAAAAAAAATTCCCGGAAACTGTATAAGAGGGCTATTTGAGGTGGTGAACACGAATATCGTATTCATTTTGTACTGTAATCCCTCCTTCTGTAGGGATACGATGGGTATACGGTAGGAAATTAAGTGAAAGTGCCAATTACACAAAGAAGACGAAGGTGGCATGCAAAATTATGTTGATATTCGTGATCAGCACCTCAAATGACCCCTTGTGCAAAATTTGGGCGAATTCCACGTGGTACCGTATTTTGGGTTGCCCTACCGTAACCCCACCAGAATGGAGTTGTTACGGCACAAAATGAATACGAAATTCGTGTTCAGCATCTCAAATAACGCCCTACAGAAAACTTCGACAGAAAAATTTGAAATTTTTGGGTCCCCTAATGTGGAATAGTGCCGAAAAACACAGTCGGATCCCGTAGCCACAGAATCGCGACGGGATCTGGAGGGAAGATCCGGTAGGAGTACGGTCCAAGTAAAAGAGTCGACTAGGTCCCGGAGCGATTCTGCGTCCGCGACGCTAGGAAACCAGAAACAGAATCCGCCAATCTTTTCGAGAGGGACTACACGTTCGTGCGAAACAAGAAATAAATTTACGTGATACTAGAAAAATCGTACAGCTTTAGTAGTAACCATTCACTGAACAGGAGCCTAGATATTTTCCGAACTATGATCAGCTCTTTCCAAAAATTTTGCGGATTCCCTGGTTACTTTAGTTCCCTCTCTACAGTAGCATCTCGTCGGCTTACTCTCCGGAGTAGCAAAAGTACGAACCTGCTTCTCCTAAATGCATTGTTGAGAACCACAAGAGGCGAGTTGTTTTGAGCCGGCTGCCAACTTCTCCTCTTATTCCGCTTCTTTGTTAGGTTCCTCCGCATTTGCAGCAGAAAATCAAAAACCTAAACTGCGCCTGCATGTCCGTACGTAACTCATAATTCACTCATTTCCTCATGGAATCGAAAATATGAATGGAAAGAACATGTTCGGAAGGGTCCTGTGAACTTCTTCACAAGTTTTATCTGAGCCCGTATCCGTTAAATTTTATCCAGAAGGATAAACATGCTCTGACGGATATGTTGGTGCCTTTTTTTCTTTCTTTCCTACTCCTACAAGGCTAAGTCAATTATGCTCTTCCCAACTGATAACGCGATCGTTGTAGTGTTTAGCGAGTGACCTTGCATCTTGTCTACCCGCTGCTCCACCCGTTTTCTCGCAGAATTTTCCGCCTTTGCTGCAGTGGCTGTGGACGGAGCTGTCATTCATGTCAGCGGCAACGTTCTTTGTGCGGATTTCACTTTTTTTCCTCTTTTTTGCTCCTTAGAAGGGTGATCCTCGGGAATCGCATAATTATCCACCAACGACTATTACGTGACTCTTAAATTTCGGGAAATCTAGCAGAAATCAATTATTCCTCCATGCTTTGTTTAAAACGAAGTAGATGAGTTGTCGTACTCTTATGATGTCACTTTTTTGAAAATTTTCAGCTGGTAATTCCATGGTAGTCTCGCTTAGGTTACAGTCGTACAATTTCTAGTTTTACTCTGTTGTTGTTCACCGTATTTGTTTCAAGGATTTTCCATAAAAAATAAACAAACATGCAGGTCTTGGAAGATCTTTCATAATCCTAGAGCTCCTCTGGAAACCTACAGATCGCCCCTAGGCGCTCCTTGAGGTGCCGACATTCTGCTATCTTTCAACTTTTTCCTCTCTTTTTTCTTTTTTTTCTCGCAGTTGCACCTTTGCGACTTCAGTGGCAATTTGTCATCTCCCTATTTTTTCTTCCTGGTCCTGAAAAGCAGCACAAAGCTGCTGCATTCCACAATTCATCACAAAGCGGACATTTTAATGGATGGTTCAGCTCGTTGAGATGATAGCAGCACTCAGTGCCAAGAGAGATCACTGCTCAGCTTGCATGCTGGGTCCCTGGGGCATTGTTTTCGTCTCCTCCCTGCCGACTGAGGTTTCGAAACTCGATGATGGTTCCACATCAGCGATTTCCGCGTGGATTTCAGGGAATCGCCTCGCAAATGTGGCATATTTCGGAAAATGTCGCTGAATTATACCTGGGTTGAACTTGTTCTCTTTCTCTGAATACGGCACAACGCCACGTGAATCGTTGATTTCAAGAAGACCCGCCTACATTGTGGGAAAATTCCACCTTAATTTAGAGGTGCCTTCCCAATTACCAAACTAATACTCATTATTCTGTCCCAAAAATCTAGGCTGTTCTCTCTAGAATTTCAGACAGTGCAGCTAACGGTGTGAAGTAGTCAGTAGAGGTTATTCTTTCTAGTATTCAACTCACGGTTTTTCTGTACTTCATGCACAACTTTGCGTAAATGTTTCTTTATATAGAGCAAGTCTTGCTCCAAACTTGGCAAATTCCGTGTAAATTCATAGGTTTCTCCTTAAAGCTCAGAAGGATTTCCGCTATTTTGTTACCACATTGCCCACATTTCTCCAGGAAAATTGTCCGATGTAGCTACCAGAATCTCTCCTTACAACTGTGGAGTCATTTTAACTCTTATGCATTTCCTCATTTTCCATATCATGCTTTCCACTACTCACAGACTCCCCCCCCCCCCCCCCC
>JARK01001485.1:104479-135474 GCA_000688135.1 Ancylostoma ceylanicum | reverse complement strand
CACACACACACACACACACACACACACACACACACACACACACACATTCTACTTTATATATACAGAAGTGCACTGGTTTTTGGGCTTGGAAAATTCGTCCATTCTGGGTTTGTGGGAGGCTGAGACTTGATTGGGTAAGAATTTTACGAGCGGTGGAACCCCACTCAGATTCTCCTCCTGGGAACAGCTCATCTACAGTGGGCGTCGATGGAGGTGACCCGTCTGCGACCTCGAAAAGTACGCGGCGCGACCGCGCCGCTCACGTAGGAATCGTCGCCATACGCGGCGCGACCGCGCCGCTCACGCAGGAATCGTCGCCACAGTGGCGTATCTGGGTTTTCTTGATAGTTATTCATCACATTTGATTATATATCTAATAAGAAAACTAACTGACTATCAAGAAACCCCATAATTTGATGTCCCGGAGAGGATTCCCTGTCGAGCGGCGCGGTTGCGTCGCGTTCTTTTCGGGGCCGCAGACTGGTCACCGCCATTGACACCCACTGTATCTACTTCTTCCTCTTTTTTGCACATTTCGTCCCAGCATATTTTTTATCATTCTACTTTACTTTCAGAAATACAAATTTAAGTTTGATTTCTCAGAAAAAAAATTCCGGCAGGTTTTGGTTCGGGAACCTGATTTGACGGAAAACGCAAATTTTCTCCCATCACCAACTCCCAGGCCCATACTCATCTGCCACTGACAGAACTAGAGGTAACTGCTGGAGACCTTTGTCTTCGTCTGGTATTGCAGAAAAATTGCTACTGCTGGTTTTTTCTAATTTTTAGTTGCTTTTAAAAATCCATTTCTTAGTGCGTTTGAAATACGATACAACCGGAGCAATCTCGATCCCACATAGATGTGGGCGAGGCCTATTCGCCGTGGTTTCCCTGCCCTTGCCGATTCCTCCTCGCTTCTTCGTTCGTTTTCTTTGCATTTCCGATTTCGTCTCCAAAGACATCGAGTTTTGCACGCATCGAAATTTGAACGCCGACGGTGTTGCGTGTCTCGAGATGATTGATGGATGGCTGGCAATTTTACGGCTTTTTCCCCGTGCTGGAAGTTTCAGTTGCGCTTCGATTCAGTGTTTTCCCGAGAACACACGCTCGGCGTTTGTCGCCGGTGACGACGACCGTTTACGGGCGGAAATTTAGTCTTAAACGGGTCAACGATCTGCTATATCTTCAGCGGTTGTAAAAAGACACGGATTTACCCGTCGTCGTTGTGAGGGCGTTTGGCTGGGTTCGAGGACATTCGGAGACGATTGTGTGGTGAATGTTCGTGTTTGTGGATCTTAAACGTGAAATGTTCGGGTTCTTTTAAGGTTTAATGTTCAAATTACACGTTGCTTACCTTTCTTACTTTTCAATGTTTCATTCTCACGTTTCTTGCCTTCCTCCCTTTTTCTTTTCTTTCATTGGTGCCATTCGCTAAGTCACCCTTTCTGTAATGGGATCCGTGAACTTTCCCGGAAAAGGGGTGTGGAGCTTTATACCTGAAGAGAGCGGTGTGGCCGAGCTCCGCGATTGGTCAATTCGGGTCACCGGCCAATCGCAGAGCTTGACTCCGCCATCCTTTCCAGGTATAACGCGCCACACCCCCGGGAAAGCACTAGCCACCCCACAACCCCAGTGTGGACGGGTTTTCTGGAAGAATGAGGTGCATTTTATTTCGCATTTTCGTGACAGCGAGAAAAAGGGATATTAAGGACAGAGAAGTGCAGGGAAATTTCCAGGAAACTCTGCCATTCTAATCTAGGGAGAAAGCTACACTTTTCCTGAGCACATTCATGAATCGCGCTTCTGGGTGATGGGTCTCCAGTGGTTTTTCCTGAAAATTTCCGCTTTCCGCCGTTTTTTGCCTGTTGATTTTCAATGTTTGCTCGAGTTGTCCAGTCTGGATTCGTTTCATTCCATATCAGTGCGCAAAACAGATTCATTCCAAAAATTTTTCTCTTTCCCGCCTTTACTTTCTTTTTTTCCGTTTTTTTTTTCGCTCTGAATTGGAATCTATCACGGTGAGGGAAGGAAGAGAATATCAAGGATTTGAAGTTCAGCGATTTTTGTTCACGGGCCGCATGCATGATTGAGATTACCCAAAATAGACCTGCTATAGATAGAGAGATAGACGCCCACAAATTTACTCACCGTTAAAAGGGGCGTCAACATATTTACTCTGGGTACTCTGAATGATTCACGCCGGCCCAGAAAATTCGTCCGTTCTGACCTAGCAAGAAGACTATGTACAATCTTCTGGGTACATTACCCGGACCGTCACTGATTTGCATCTTCTTTTCTCCTCTCTATTCCTTACGTCAACACCCTGAAAACACTTCATGAATATTCTGTGTTTTCCATTGTTTTTCCACATCAGGACCCTTGTCCACCACTAATCCGCGTAAATTACCTCCCACAAACTCATTTATACCATGTTTCTCCTCCCCGGCTTTCCTCCCGTCAAGACATCTCGATGTTTTCGCGTATTCTGTCTTTTTCACTGGATTTCTCACTTTCTCCACGGTATCAGTGACAAATTTGACGGCAACGGCGCGGATGCTCCAGTTTCTCCATACCCAGCCGACCAGTGTTTTCTCCCCTCCGTTCTTTTTCGATCCGTACAACCACGTCCTGGATGTATCATTGGGATTACCCAGGGTATTCGTGCCCACACCCTTGTGAACGATGGGTAAATTTGGGGAGTGTTAGCACGTTTATCCTGGGTAATCTCAATGATAGATGCGACCCCACGTCAGTTTCTGACCCCGAAGTGTTCCTCGTTCGATCCTCCACTGACGCCTCTTTCCGCTGATTTGGACTCGAAATCTGATCAGCTGATCCGTGAACGTGAAGGTCGATGATGTCGGCGGTTTTTCGAAGGCGCGCCAAAGTCTCGTAGGGGTCAAATCCCGCGAGGCGAGCGGTCAGTTGTCCTCGTCTCGACTGACAGTTATTTTATGGGGCCGTGAAACGTTGCGGCCGCTCGGGCATAAGCTCATTTTGATGGGACCACAAATCAGTTTGAGTCATCGCACTGGGATTGCCCTGTTGTGCCAGCTTCTTTTCCTTTTTCTCTCTTCTTCCTCTTCTTTTTCTCACTTATTTTCTCTTTCTTATTTTTATCTCTTCCTCCCTTTCTTTCTTGGTTATTCTTTCGCTTCGCTGTTTTTTCTTTCGTACTTGCTCCACCGTCTTGTTCCTCTGCCTTCTTCCTCCTTCGTCATTCTCCTTCGCCCTTCTCCCTCGCCATTCTCCTTCGTCTTTCTCCCTCGTCTTTCTAATTCTTCTTCTCTTCCTTCTTTCTCCTTTTTCTTTCCCACTTTTCTTTCCCCTTCTTCTTCCTACTTCTTTATCCTACCCCTTCTTTTCCCTTTTTCTTTCTCCTTCTTCTTTCTCTTTGCTCTTTCTCCTTGCTCTTTCTCCTTGCTCTTTATCCTTGCCATTTTTATCCTTCTTTCCTCCTTCTTCTTTCCTCCTTCTTCTTTCCTCCTTCTTCTTTCCTCCTTCTTCTTTCCTCCTTCTTCTTTCCTCCTTCTTTTTTTTCCTTCTTATTCCTCCTTCTCCGTCTTTCTCCATCGTCATTCTTCTTCGTCTTTCTCATTCGTATTTCTCCTCCTTCTTTCTCCTCCTTCTTTCTCCTTCCCCTTCTTTCTCCTTCTTCCTCTTTCTCCTTCTTCTTTTATTCCTTCTTCTTCTTTCTCCTTCGTCTTTCTTCCTCGTCCTTCTCTTCCGTCTTTCCCCTTCGTCTTCCTCTTTCTCTTTCTCTTTCTCTGTCGTCTTTCCCTTTCGTCTTTTCCCTCGCTGTTCTCCTTCATCTGTCTAATTCGTCTTTCTCCTTCGCCTTTCTCCTTCGTCTTTCTCTTTCCTCTTTTCCATCATCTTTCCCCTTTGTTCTTCTTATTCTCCTCCCATTTTCTTCTTCCCACTTCTTTTTCGTTCTTCTTCCTAACCCCTTTTCCTTCTTGGTTGGAAGCTTTGATCTAGATCGCGATGCATCACTTGGATTACCTAGGGTAAGTACGTCGACGCGCATGTTAACCATGGGTAAGTCTGTGTGGTGTTATACCCTGGGTAATCCCAACTATGCTTGCGGCGTCTGGATGGAGCCTCATGATTTGAGAATTACAGCTATAGAAATAGGCTGGGTAACGTGAACTGATGCCAAACCAGAGGCAGCAACAATTTTCCTTTCCGAAGCTTTTAAATTTGAGGAAACGTTGGATATGAAATTTCTGGATTGCTAGGAATTCTGGAGGCACTTATATATATTGTACCTAGTAAAATATTGAACAAATACCACGTAAAATTCATCAGCCTGGAAAATGCCCACCGTTTCCATCGCGTTCTAGCATTTTTCCGGAATTCCAGAAATTTCTCTACAAAGGGACATTTACTCTGCGTATCTGCATCCAACACACTACTTTTCGCTCGTCCTCTAATTTTCACCACGCACTTCCTCGTCGATTCCTCTTCCCTACACTTACTGTCAAGTACTCGTCTCAATTACGTGGAAGAACTGTGTTGTGCTGACCCCGGTCGTATCGCTCGGCTAATGTTTGTCGTTTTCTGCGTTTTTTCCCGGTGTCATTCAAGTGCATCAGTGTGTACTCGTCGAAACACTCACCTCATTATGATCGTTTTTCCCTCAGTTCACTAGAATATCGCCGGATTTCTTGTCACGGATGCGGCTATTAGTTATAGGTAGTCAGACTAGTCCTCGTCCCTCTTGCGCATCCGAGTTTTTGCGTAGTTCAACTTTTGCTGAAACTCGTAGAGTAATCCGTCATGAAGTAAAACTAACTCGTCAAGATCCTCGTTATTCTGGCGTTGGATGGGTTCACCTCTTGAGGCTCGGTTCTGGCTTTTCCAAAATAGCCAAATTTGTCCTACGAAGTGAACTTCTTTCCAAAGGATTTTTGGTCAACGTGGCATAGTTTGATCACGAATGCTTTTCTCAATAATTCTCGCTCGGACACCTCCTAAAGTTTGCTGTTTCTTGTTTTTTTTTTGTTCTGATTCGTCGAGATTTTTGTAGTTCCAGTTGTTCTTCATTGAAGACGCACCATGAAGTAAATAGATAAATAAATAAATAAATACCCTGTCCAATTACTGATAATTAATAGCTAAACTCGCTCGAGGAGTCATAAATAGGGGTTTTAAGAAACTGGATAAACGCCAATGGGTAAAGATGGCAAGCGTTTTTGGCAAATTTCTCGACAAAGTGTACAATTTACCATAGTATTCTAGGATACATACGTATGTTTGGGAATCAAGCCTCTGGTTTCCATTACTGTAGAGAAATTCGGGAATTTTGTTCATGCAGCCCATTTCTGGTATCCCACATACCGTAGATTACAGAGGCCAGTGATTTCTGGCTAGGATATTCCGAAAAAAAAACTGTTGAGGAATTCCAGGAATAGCGACATCTGTCGGGAAGTTCAACGGAACTCGCGAAATTTGCACGGATTTAACACGAAATTTGAGGGACACCTTCTCCTTCTCCTTCTCTGTGTTCTCCTATGAATATGCCTGATGTAAGCAATGCTCGTAGGAAATTCATCCGGAAAAATTAGCGAATTTTGGTTTTAGGCGTGATGTAATGAGACGCTTTTTGGAAAAATTAATTGAAAACATTAAAATTCTTAAAAAAATCAAGAAATTACTCAAAAATTGAAATCAGTCAAACTGCAGACGTTCGTGGAGATTCCTGGAATGATCCTATCAGCTGCGAACCTATCCTATTTACGTGAAGCTCCTCTTTTTTTAGAGAAAAAAAATCTGCGACTTTTATAGCGATCCTTGTGTAGAATTGTCCAGTAATCCATCCAATCATTCCCTATTCCTATCCATTTTTCTCGTCCCATAGAGCTACCAGTGCTAATTTTTCTGGAGTAACTCATGCATATACGTACGGTTTTTTTTTTCGTGCGCTGGAACCGGTTCATTCTAGGAGCGTATCGGCGGAAGATGTGTTCTTATATTCTCCAGTGCTTGAAACATTGCACTTTTCCAATTATGATCGCTTTCCTCGCCAAGGTTTATGGCCTCGAAATTCATTTCTTTCCTTAGCTCTATATTGAGGTTCACTGTAGAAGAATTTATGGGAAGGACAGCATAATTATGTCTTGTCTAGATGTCATTCTTTTTTGCGACACATAGACGTAGCAGAGGAGTATAACATTGTTTTTCTATGTGATGATGAAATGCGTGAGTGAATTTGATTTTCTTTCGAATATTCGACCACACAAGTAATTGAAATCCTGGCTTTTCGAGTTTACTATGGATGAGAATCTTTTCTTTTTTTCTTTTTTAGTTTTTGGAATTCTGCACGATTTCCACTGACCGTTCCAAAAGTTTTTCATTTTACTACCGTTTGCATAGATGACATTCTGCACTTGGATGCATCATTGAGATTACCCAGGGTAAACATGTTGGCACTCGTGATGGAGGTGGGTAAGTTTGTGTGGTGATAACACGCTTACCCTGGATAATCTCAATTATACATGCGGCTTCTGGCAAACCTCTACCCTCGAAATCTCTGGAATCGCTATTTCTCGAAAGTTCCATGCAAAATACTCAGCAAATGAAACATTTCCTTGTACAGTTTGGTTAATGTGCTTAGACTAATGGTTACAAATAACCCTCCTATTAACCAACTTTCATTCCATTGGCTAAAAGCCAGCTTCCAGCTACAGACAGAGTATGAACGAATTTCCACGAATTCCCGGCGTGGATTCGCCAATACTAATCGAGTTGTCAGTATCAGACCGAGCCAGACGAGGAAGGACAAACGAGCGTTTGCAGCATTTTTTTAAGCTGAGCCTTAAATTCAAACGAGTTTTCTTTTTCTTGTTTTTGCAAGTGCTCGGCGCAAGTCTGCTGATACATTACTTCCTCTATGACGTTTCAGTGCCAAGAGGTGCTGTACTGAGGGCACATGCATAATTGAGATTACCCAGGGTAAACGTCATTGGAGCTGTCAGAAATAAGTTTCAAAAAAAAACTGGATAGATTTCGATGGGTGAAGGCGGCATTTCCAGACTCGTTGCGCAAAATAAACCTCAAAAGCTTAAATTCAAATAGAATGTACAGTTTGTCCAGCTAGGATGGATATATGTAGGAATAAAGCAGAAACAGCACCACGGAAATTTACCCATCGTTAACACAGGCGTCAATGTTTTACTCTAGGTGAATCAGATGATACATGCAGCCCCATTTTCTTTTTTCTTTTTTTTTCTTTTTTTCTCATTTTCTCTCACTTCCAGTCCCATAGGTTTGAATTCATTGTCCTGATTGTATTATTTCTTTTGCTCAATGTTTGTCTAGTTGGTGGTGACGATGATTTTGTGGGTTTTTTGCTCAAACTGTTAACAGTGTTCATCTTTGATCATTTGCTCAACACTACATATCTGCAAGACCAGTTTTTTCTGCACTATTGTAGTGATAGATGACCGTCGATCATTTCTTATGAGCAGGCATCCCGCTGTATTTATAAACATAAGAAATTCGTCACTACTATTTACGCAGATGAACCCAGTATTAACGGCTGTATGACTTCCGACTGATCTTAAGGTAGAATGATTTTGCTCCAGTTTCTCCCGGAACTAATATTTTCTTCCATAAATCAACAAAATGTCAAGCACTGTACCCAGGACTGAAAATGAGCTGAAATTGTGACAAATTTCATAGGTAACCCATGCCATGGACGGATCATTTAGTTTACCCAAGGCAAACATGTTGAAATGCGTCTTAATGAGGAGGGAATCTTCGGGGTGCTGCACTTTTACCCGGGGTAATCTCATGTTGCATTCGGCTCCAGGAAACAATTCATGAGGTGAATATATTTCGGGGAGAAAAAAGTCCTACAACCTATCTTACCATTCCTCCAGGGCCTTCTACCGCTTTTTTCTTTGAACATTCGATTTTCTAACTTACATACATGAAATCGAATATTCATAATAATCAATGCATCCTTCGCTCCTGAATGTGTGTACCAGGTACTCCAGTGGGACAATACCTACGCCGTTGTCTCACTGCTGGTATTCGTAAGAATACCAGCGCCACGAACAATAGCGCGGACAGTACGATTTATTAGAAGCGGAATTCCACGAGGCTTTCTCACCGGGCGTGCCTCATTCTCTTTACTATGGCCGCCTCCAGAAAGTGCGTTTTTGCCGGCCGGCGCTGGAGAGTTCTCGTTGTCATCTCGTCTTCGTAGCGTAGCGTGCCTTTAGCACGCTATGGATCCGTGTCCGGTTCTCGGTGGCTAGCTGGCCTCCAGTGGTTTCCTCTTCTCTTTACTCTAGCTTTTATTTTTTTTTAAATTTTATCGCTCTTCTTTTATTCTCCCTTACTCTCTACTGTTTTTTTGCTAACCTAACTACTTCATCTTTTCAATATATCAACGAAATTGGCGCTGCATTCGGACTAGAAAAATGTATAAACGTTGCTATAGCCCTATGCATCTTTATTAAAAGCGTACAAGCCCGTTTATACTCGATTGCGTGCGCCTGCTGTTTGCTACGAGTTTATGTTAGTTACAGGAGGTATTATTATTGTTATTTTTGCATGACATAATAGTAGTATTTGTCTTATTTACTATGCATAGGTGCAAATGGTAGATTAGACTTGTTCGCATTCGAACATTCGATTCCGAATGAGTTGAAACTTGGGATTTTCGAGAAGCAGGTAAAAATACGACCCTCGAGTAACGAAGAGAACAGATTTAGGGCTCCTTATTTAACACTCGCATTTTTCTGAGTTGAATTCTGAACCGATAATTGAATTGATTATTGGGATGGTACTGGTCAGACTCAGTCAAGAATTTTTATTTTCACATTTGAGTGTACGCTTTCAAATATCCAATATTAAATTCAATATCATTAATGATTTTGTTCCGAAATTCCGGGGTTCCCAGCCGCAGCCGGAGACCTCGCTTCTCCGCAAGCCCCTCCCCCTCAGCAGTTTGGATCTGCTACTGCTACATACATGCGTACATTATAAGTAGTAAGCATTATATTACTATATTTGTACACATGCTTTATACTATATGTGTATGGGTCTGCGTATAACTGCCTCAGTCTTCGTTATATCATTCTGCACATTCTTTCACATCTGGGCACACTCAATTTCTCACTGGTTTTTCTTACCGGGGCATCAAAAAGTTGTTTTCATGTTGTCCCATCCTTCAAATAACACTCGCAAGAGATTCTCATGCACGTTTATCAGTAGAATTCCTGCGGTTTTTTTTCACTTGTTTAATATTCAATTTCACACTGCATCCACTACTGGCCCACCTCGTTTTGGACTTGACTTCTCCAACGTTGCCGCCTTGCCAAGACCTTTCGCATCAGCTGTCGCACTTGTACTTTGTTCCGCTCAGAAATTTTTGTATGCACTACTTTTCCTGCCAAATCGCTCCCGGTGCGCGGTCTGATTTTGTACTGGTGCGTATTTACGCTACTTTGATTACGACTACCCACATCGACTAACGAGGGAAGGATACTTGGTCAGTGTGGCCATTCATAGAGAGGTGTATATTGTCTTGTGCAGCTTTCGACGCTGATTTCGAATCCGTTTTCCAAATCGGCCAAGCTGCTCTGTGATGAGTTATAACCATTTTTGCTACCCATCTGTAAGCCCTGAGATCAGCGTACAAAGAGGCCATTTAGAGCGAAAATGAGCCTCTCTTCTTCCAGACGGGCACTCACAGACTCGAGTTATAATATATAACCTTCCGAGTTATAATACACAATTTCCAAACGTTAGAGTTTGTCAAAATGAGATCATTAAATGAAAAAAAAAATCACTTTACAACCGCGATGTTCACAATACCTAAAATGGGCATAACTCATCATAGATAGCAGTTTGGCTGATTTTGAAAACGAATTCAAAAACAGCGTCGAAAGCTGCATAAGGCAATGTACACCTCTCTGTGAATGGCTATACTGAAGTAGTATCAAGTATCTTTAAGAAAGAAAGTATCTTTAAGTAGTACCAAGTATCCTTCCCTTGTGTTCTTCCCTTGTTAGCAGTCTGGTTCGGGAAGGTATTTCAACCAGCATATTTTTGGGGCCTTAGGTAACATACTCTGAGAGCGAGTCACTGAATAGTACTCTGCTCATCGGTGCGGGTATCCCTGCCGGCCAACTCCGTACCAATTGCGGGAATTCCGACTATACAAAACCAGCCAAGGTTAGGCAAAAACTGTGGTTAGTCGGCTATTCTCTTCCCTTGAAAGCGTTGCTACGAGCCAAGAATATTCTTCCTTTATTTTATCAATAGTATTCTGTACAAAGTAACTGAACTGAGTTTCATCCCGGGAACACGCTGATTTTTACAGCGATCAGAATCGCTAGTAAGGTCAATAGAAATGGAAACAAATGATGTAGAACCCTCAAATTGTTCCGGTTGGCGTATCTTTTCAAATAATTGGAATTTTCCTGAACTTTTCAACTTGCAATCAGGTGGCCGTGTGACTGGCAGTAGTTTATCGCTTTATCACAAACGCCTGATGTGTTGCCGCGTGGCTGTGAAGATCTTTGCTCCCGTATCGCAGAGGCGTTGGATTCGATTCGATTTTTTTTCCACAGTCAAACACATGGAGCAGTTCAACCTCGGGTCTTATGCAATTGCTCGATTTCTCCGAGATCCTTCTGTCAATTGTTCTAATTTGGTCGAATGTTGTCCATTTGGAGTTCAACTCAAGTGCCTACATCCATCCTAATATTCTGAATTTTATGTTTCTTTGCTTCTAACGTGTTGTTTTCAACAGATTTAAAAAATGATTCAGTATTATTTGTAAAGGAAGTTCATCGTACTTTTATCCCGGGATTACCTCAACCATCTAGGCTATAGGTCTGGGATCATCTTCGAGCATTCTTTACCCTGTTTTTGCGTAGTTTAACAGAGACCGCATGAATCACCGAGGTTACTATGGGTAAACGTGCAGACGCCCTACAAATCTACCCATTGTTAACATGTGCGTCAAAATTTTTACCGTGAGTAATCTTAATGAGGCATCCAGGCCAATCATTGCAAAAAAAAAAAAAGAAAACGAATTTCGTTATTCAGTGAATTGAAGCAACTTACGGCTCTTCGCATGATTTTTATTGATAAAAGACCTCCAATCGAAAGAAGAGTCATAATTTCCGAGGATTTCAATTGAGGATTTCAGAATTACTGGCATTTCACCATTTTGCTTGATGCTTTCCCATACGCTCATGCTTTTCGCTCCTTGCGGTTCCTATTGTGCAAAAGAACTATCGTTTAAAAACTTCTTCTTCTACCTTCTTTCCATGGGATTCCCACCAGCGCTGGGAAAAAGAGCCAATCCTTGTACTGACAATGAGAAAAAGTACTATAAAGTATCTATCGTGACAACACAGAAAATACCACTTATTTCATTGTGTTTCGAGGAAATTAGGAAAAATTCCGGATGAATACTGTTTGTTTTCACCATGAGCTTCTAAGGACATTTAGTGCTTGTAGTAGCTGATTTGCAACAAAATCTGTCAATAAAAATACAATCTTGAAGTGCGCAATCTCATTTTTCTACGCAAAAAATCAAGGGAAGCTGCAAAATTTGGTTTAATTATAAGATACCACTGAACATTCGACTCATGGCAACAGTTTTGTTTACGGGTTCCATTTCTATTCGCACAATCCATAGATCTTATGTAGAATGAATAGAGTGTCAACACATGATGGCGGTGACATCAGTTTTGTTGTTTTGCCTTCACATTGATCTCAGTTTTACCGCAGTAAGCCCAAACCTGTGGTTTATTCCTTGCTTAGAAATCGTACATGGGAGAGGGTGAGTTTTTTTTTGAATCTGCTCCAGTTGTCGAGTTAAACGGTGCGACCTTGGAAAGTTTGTCGGTCGCCGTAACTTTGCAAGGTTCGAGCATGATCACGACAAAAACGAACTCGAACTCATCGCTTGGGTGGAGTAGAGACAGCGCTAGTGGATGTGGAGTTGTTTTGGTTCACCTAGGGTTCGGAGTAAAATTTCGGGCTTTTTCTGGGAAAATTCTTCATTATCTGTTAGTTTACTTTAAACTACATAGCAATCTAAGGATCAGGAGCGATGATGCGTCAGATGCATTCGAATTCGAAAATTCAACTTCAAGCAAATTGAAATTTCGGGCTTCCTGAAGTGAGGGGAAAGCAAAGCTCTTGTAAACTCGGATTTTTGTTTTTTTCTTCAATATTCGTATTCCTTGGATTTGGTTCCGGATCAAATTAAATTAATCGGCCATTGACTTCCATTCAATCCTAGGTATACTTACTACATAGCTTTGATAAATATTAGGGTGTTGCTTTGGTAAATTTTAGGGTGTTAAGTTGGAAATGCGCGTTTTTGCATCGGACAAATTATTTTTTAAAAACAAAGCTACGACACCCCAGTCCAAGTTCAATGCAGAATTAGTATTGTTGACTCTTCGACATCTTCCACACAAAGAGTGAGCGTTCTTCTCTGGGTCATCGCAGCGCAGTGACCTAAAATAGCGGCTTACCCAAAATTTGGTTCCGTCGCAGTTTTGGAATTTTTCTCATTTATTTAAGGCTTAAACGAAGCGGGCAAGTAGTGGCCTGATAGCGCAAAGTCTGGGCTCTTAGGCGATCCCAAGTGCGACTCCTAATTCTCGATATGAAGAACATGGTAGTCGAGGAAACGATTTTCAGTCAGAATTTCCGTTTAGTTGCCCAAGTTCGAGGCCATTTTCGAGTAATTTATTGTCGCACGGATTTAGCCAATTAATACACCAAAAATTCGCCTAATTCTATTTATGATCTGTAGTGGTGCTCCGCTGCAGTTTTATGCTCTTTAACAACATAAAATTAGGGAACAGAAATTCTAAAATTTTGGTCGGTCTTCCTATAAATTCCTTTAAAAAACAAAGAATTGACGAATACTCTACAACTCGCATATGAAAAAATACTACATGAATTGCTCTTTCAGCAGTTATTAAAAGTTCGGCAAAAAACGTTTGGCAACACGTTCATAAAGACGTCGAAACTTCAGCGCGCATTCCCAACTCAACACCCTAATAGCTCATGATTTGAAGAAAGTGCAACCACGCGTGCTTCAACCTCCAGAAAAGGTACTGCTATACTCCTCGAGAAGTTTAGCGCTGTCGCTCGCTCCGATGGACATCTTGATACGTATTGATTGCAGGCGCGGCGACGTCGACGCTGTCGGTGTTGTCGTTAGCCCGCAATCGATACGCATCAAAGTCACAGTCGCAATGGCCACAGTAGCAGGGAGTACTGTGATCTTCGATAAATTGAGCCAAAGTGAAAAAAATCTGCTGTTGATCAACTGATTTAATCTAGCTATTACTTATTCCTCAGTAAGTTCCCTGGGGTTGCATACATTAATGAAGTTACCCAGGGTGAAGGTATCATTACCGTGCATATCTACCCGTCGTCAACACGACCATCAACACGTTTACCCTGGGTAGTCTTTCAGGTTTTTGGTTCAATGTGATTCCTTCCATTTTGATGTTTCGCTGTTGTTACTCAGTAAAATCTCCTACTAAACGCATCCCGCAGCGCTCTCCCATTGGTCGAACCAGCTGGTCAGGTGACCGACACCGCGCCGCTGCCGTAATTGCAGACAAAGTCACTGATGTGCTCTCTAGGTTACCCGACTACTACTATACAGTCTGTTCCCTCAAACTTACACTGCCATCCTCGCCCCGATCGAACAAAGCGACGCGTGCATGTTCGATTGGGGCGCGGTGCTGCAACAGCCGATCAGCCTCACACCGCGCCCCAATCGAACACGCACGCACCGCTTTGTTCGATCGGGCGAGGATGGCAGTGTAAGTTTGAGGGAACAGACTGTATGTTGTACGTATAACTCACTTTTTTATTTTGTGCCTTTGCGGTCAATCGTTTTTGCACCGGACAGAGACACAAAGAAGTGGTGGAAAACACCGCTGCACGACAACAACGACCAGCTGGGCTAGGATTCATGAACGAATAACCGTTCAAAACCGGGCTAACAAACCAACTTTTGCATTCTATGTCTCTTAGCATTGTGCAGTCTATACGCCAACCAGTGACCCTAACCAGCGTTGGTTTGCGTGGTTAATGTTTCATGAATCCCCGCCCTGGTGTGACGCGACGCGTAGGTGGGCGGCGCAGGCGGCAGACCAGACGGCCGGTATTCTGTAGTGCAAAAGTCATTGACTGGCACGGCATACATGACGGAGTGACACGTCACCAACGCAGGCATTGGTAAAACAGGGTAATTCGTGTCTTCACCTGTTTAGTCGTGGGAGACATGGGTGGAACAAGGGAAACATGTATTTACCTGACACGGAATATTATTTATGGGGTAGCCGTAAGGTCTTCATTTATCCCGGCTTGCACGAGATACGTCTCCCACCAGGTACCATAGCCTGCCGCCCACGGCGAGCATTCTCGTTATGTAATACCTATTATGTAACAGTAATCATGAAAATTTGGGTACATTTCCAAAAAAAAAAAAAGCAACCTCCACATCCTTAGACGGCTAATAAAGGCTGTAGGTCCTTTTGTTCCTTTGAAATTCGAATATTTAAGCCCCATTCGATATTCGCCCGACTTCCTTTCTATTAGGTTGTGTACAAATAAATTGCGTTTTTCGATGGTTAACTTCGAACGTTCATAACTCAGGTCAAACGCAACTTTACTGAATGAAATAAGAACCATTAGAATCTACACATTTCTATCAACGTTTCACAAAATAATTTATTCCATTCCATTGGAAATCCGTAGTCTTGGAGGCAATGAACTCGCTGAAGGCATTTCCAGCATCGGTTTGATTCTTGGACACTCTTCCCCTGATGAAGTTGTCGACGTGCTTGAAAAAGTGATAATTCGTTGGCGACAGGTCCGGCGAGTATGCTGGATGAGGCAGTATCTCGTAGCCCAGGTCGCTCAACTTCTGCGACGTCTTTCGTGAAACGTGGGGTCCGGCGGTATCGTGGAGAAGGACTGGACCTTTTCTTTTGACCACTGCTGAACTTGCTCGCGCCAAATTCTCTTGCATTTTGTTCATTTGATGACAGTAGTTGTCTTCTTTGATTGTTTCACACGGTTCCAGGAACTCATAGTGCAAAATTCCACCAAACAGTGAGCATAGTCTTTTTTCCGTACAACTTCTTCTTCGGGAATTGTTTCGAGGGCTCATCTTTGTCCAACCACTGCGATGATCGTTTGCGGTTATGGTACAGGTCCACTTCTCATCGCAGGTTACGACTCGGTCAAGGAAAGGCTCGTTCTCATGCCATAAAAGGAGCTCCAATGAGATCTGGTAGCGTCTGAGCATCTGTTCAGCGTCTAGTTCATGTAGTACCCTTTGATCCATTTTCTTCACCTTTCCATGTTTTTCCAAACGCTTGATGACAATGGAAAATAACACGTAGGAGCCTCCGCTATCTCACGCACAGTTTTTCGTGGGTCCGATTCTACCAGAGAGTTCAGGACGTCGTCGTCACGTCTACGGATCCGACCTCGACCAGGTTCATCTTCAAGGCTCGTGCCTCCGGAATGGAACTTTTAGAACCAGAGTTGAGTAGTGTGTAGTGAAGTGACATCTCGTCTCCATGCTTTCACAATATTTTCATGAGCCTCCACTGTTTTCTTTCCAAGTTTGAACTCATGAAGCAGAATGGTACGAATTTGTGCCTTGGAAAGCATCTTGGAAATCCGGTCAGAAGCGATCCAAGAATGAGTTGCAAGACAAATGGAAGCCAGAGAAGGATTAAGCGATAGATAAGGTTTTGAAAGATATGCAACAATGGCAACATCAAGTGAATAATACACGAAAAAGAGCAGGTCAAAAATTGGTCTGCAAAAAACGCAATTTATTTGTACACAACCTAATAATATGTCCAATTTTCTTGATTCTACAGGCTATTTCTTTTGTCATTATTACCCAGGTTCAAGTCGCTATATTTCCAAGACGAACCTTTCCGCTTGCCGTTTGCGTTTGTTATCGTTGCATCAGAACAGTAACTTCCCCGAAATAGCTGCACATGTTGACGTATGGGTTTTTAAACGCAGGTTAAACAGGCGTGTCCAGTGGCGCTGAGCGTGTCGGTGGCCAGCCAAGGTCAATTCGATTTAGAGATTACGCGCTTCCATCGGCCAACGAACAAGTAACTAGCGTTCCAAGGTGTCAGTGAACAGTTTATTTTTTGCCGGACGATTTGCACTTGTACTAGGATGAGATAGTATCTTATCTGGACACCGTGTCATACGAATTCCTGAGCAAACTCTTGTTCTACTGAAGTTCCTTGAAAGCGTGATTCCTGGAGAATGAGAAATTTCAGCGAGTTCTTTTACCCTGGCACAGGAGCTTTCTCCAATTCTACTATATGGATGTGGGATAGCTTCTTACAGGTGTAGCACGTGCACATTTGCCGATCCGCATCGTTTCCTTAAACGAGGGCAGTTCACGGCTTGCTTATTCCATGGAAAATGGTTGAGAAAAGTGTGAGAAGGGCATAATCTTGCGCAAACACCGCCATAAAAGGATTTGCCTATCGAATTCTCCTTCTTGAACGTCCGAAAATTCTGGATTTCTTGCAGAGAAGACCATTTCGTTTACTCAACTACTTTCGGAGTTCTACTGCTTGATTTCTCCAGCAAGCTATTGTTGGTGCATTTCATTTTCATACGTCTGCGCCTGTGAGATCATCTACGAGTGGTCCATTAGGTTATCTTATTTATTTATTTTTTATTTGTTTATTCATTAATTTTTTATGCCTGAAGGCATGCCAAAAATACGAGGTCAAAAATTATGAGCATTCACTTGTCCGATGACTCATTCATTCATTCACTCATTCATTCATTCATTCATTCAGTCATTCATTCACTCATTCATTCATTCATTCATTCATTCATTCATTCATTCATTCATTCATTCATTCATTCACTAATTCATTCATTCGTCCATCCATTCATCCACTCATTCATTCATTCATCCATTCATTCATCCACTCATTCATTCATTCATCCATTCATTCATTCATTCATTCATTCATTCATTCATTCATTCATTCATTCATTCATTCTTTCATTCATTACATTCATTCATTCATTCATTCCATTCATTCACTCATTCATTCATTCATTCATTCGTTCATTCATTCATTCATTCATTCATTCATTCATTCATTCATTCATTCATTCATCCATTCATTCATCCACTCATTCATTCATTCATTCATTCATTCATTCATTCATTCATTCATTCATTCACTCACTTGTTCATTCATTCATTCATTCATTCATTCATTCATTCATTCATTCATTCATTCATTTACTTGCCCGCTAAATCCTTCAATCGTTTATTCATTTACCTGTTTATTTATTTATTTATTTATTTATTTACTTATTCGTACATTCATTCATTCACCCCTTCGTCCATTCATCATAAGTCCAATCATTCGCTCATTCACTCATTCACTCATTTATTTATTTATTTATTTATTTATTTATTCATTTATATATTCATTTATTTATTCATCCGTTCATTCGTTCATTCATTCATTTACTCGTTCATTCATTCATTCATTCATTCATTCGCTCGTTCGTTCGTTCATTCATTCATTTGTTTGCGCATGTGTTGTTTACTGGAGGATTAAACATCATCCTATCATACTTGTGTATAAATTTTTTGAATTTTCACTTTTTTGCTATTTATCGTTTTATAAAAAAGTTGCTCATCAGTTAAGCAAATAAGTAAATAAACAAATGAAAATAGGCGCTCAGTGGACACCCATGATGCGAGAAGGCTCACGTACGTAAGGCGGTAGTGTTAGTGAATGTTCACGAAACAAACCAATCATTCCACACGATTATGCAGAAATATAAATCAACAACGTCAGCGAAAACGCCTGAATTCGCATGGATAAAGGCCGTAAAATTCGGGATGGTTTCGGGCATTCGCCCCACGCCTTCTTTCGAAGAGGATTTCGCAATCCTTGAACATCTGAAGCGCCTCAACGATGCTTGCTTTCATCATGAAAACGTTGGTGGTTGCCTGGATACTTTCCTATTCCTTGGACATTGCTTTCCTATTCCTTGGACACTTCTTGCTTATTTCATGGAGCATATGGACGTGCTATGTGACGGGTAGAAAATTTATCGCTGGGGTTATTGAAGTTTTTCTCTGCGCTCACAATTTTGATGCAGTAGCCCACTGATGGCTGCGTTTCAATTTTTCTGCTGTAATTTTTTGTCCTTTATTTTTTGTACATCTGGTAAAATTTATCCGTCATTTTTTTCTATTTTTTATCCATTTGATCAGATTTGTCCGTCAAGAATCACATTGCCCAGTTGTTTCTCATAATGTTCAACCAGGGCGCAGCACGAGATGGTCATTAGACGTTTGACTCGATATCGAAATGTCGACATCGAGTCAAGTCGAATAATTCGAACTCCCGCTCTTTTTCGAATAATCGATATCACGATACATAGATCTTGTGGAGTTGTCTCAAAATTCAGCATTAGCACTGACTTGAAATTCGATCCATTTGAACAGTGACTATTCAAAGATCGTATCGAGTCAATCGAGTCAAATGTCTAATGGTCATTGACCAACAGGACTTAGTAGGAGTTGGACAGATTTAGGGGGACTTAGTACCAGCGTCAACATATACAACACACCTGTGCCAGTGGGGTGTAATGAAAAGTCAAAGTCTAAATCACCACATGGGTTATCCCATTTTTGCAAAATTTCATGTGATTCTGAGAAGTACAGTTCATGGTGCCCCTGCCATAGACGCAGAAGGTAATGTCCTGAGGCAAAATGGATGTGAAATTCGTCTCCAGCCGTCAAGTAATCCCAAGTTTTCAGTGTCCAAGATGTTCAGAAACACGTTTTGCACGAGGTTGCAGTACGATCCACGGGTTCTACGGACACTTACCACCCATGCGCTTAGCGTCAGGCCGTTTCGCCTTTTTTATCTTAAAAAAAAGAGCTGAAAATGGTTCAAAAGGTGCCCTAACAGCACCTTACTAAACCTCTTAGATCAAAGCAGAACTGTACATCCTTGGAAATATCCGGGAATAGCTGGTTTCTACACACTGTCTTACCAAGACCAGACACGCGCGGGTGGTAAGTGTTCGACAGTCCATAGATGCATCGTAGTTACTGTTGAAGAACAATGAAACAGATATGAGACCACCACGAGTTCTTATAGGAATGCTTCCGCCACGTGTGGGCGTGGGGCGTGCAGTCGCACTGGAGCACGTTTTTTCCCTCAACCCAGAATTTCTGTAAGAAATTTCACTACTTCGAAGGAGCGCTTTCATGCGCTGTCAACTTCAAGAAATGCGCCCTGGAGGTAGTGATTCTCCCCCAAAGTGGCATCCTTCGTTTTTGAGAAACCCTCTTCGTTTTTGTAAAAAACCGTCATTAATGGTCAAAAAGTGGTTTTTGACCATTTTTTGACCATTAATGACGCTTTTTTTTTAAAACGAAGACGGTTTCTCAAAAACGAAGGATGCCATTTTGGGGGAGAATCGGTTCCCCCTAGGCGGACTTCTTAGAGGCGACAGCTCATCAAAACTCTCCTTCGAGCTTGAGAAATTTCCTGACGAATTTTCCGGGTTGGGATGAAAACGCGCTCCAATGACAATTTCCTGTTCTGACAAGTTAGCTGACAAGTTTGGCCCAGTTCTCGCATGTCCCAACATTTCCGTGTTTTTATTAGTTTTTCGAAGGTTTCGGCTTACATTTGAGATAAACTGGAGTAAACCTCCACAAATCGTACGCGTTACTAAATGAAATATCATTCTTGAACTTGATTGGAGGCTATTTGTATGACTTTTTCAGTATTTTCCGAGAGAGGCAAAATGTGTGGGTACTTAGTAGCCTATTTCTAAATCTAACTGGACTTAGTAGTCCCCAGCCAGTGGTGACCACCTTGTGCTAAGCCCTGTGTTCAACCATAATATGTAGTACACAACAAAAAAATTTGACAGTTATTCATATTTCAGGGTAGCCGTTTACACTGCAAAGCCCTATTAGAACGAATCTATATGTAAATGAATTCTTGTCTTTTCAGGGAAATTTGTTAAGTAGTTACCTTAGGATGCTTTTAGTTGGAATTTTCTGGATGAGTCAATCTAAGAACTTAAATCCAGCTGAGTTTGACAATCCGAAATCTATCCTACGCTTGAAGGGACTTCACCAATTTTTACCCACTAAATCATCCATTCCTTCTCATTATCATTTCGTTAATCCTCCATATTCTCGCTCGCTCTCCCATTCTTTCCCATTTTCCTTCGCCCATAAGACTGATAGCTCATTTCCCGGCAGCCTCCCATCCTCTCATCTTCAATATCGCCCATAAAGGGCTTGAAAACAAATTTGCTAGGAAATTCTCTGAGAATTTGCGGCATTTCGCTGCAGGAATTTGGAGCTGTTTTTCATTCCTCTCATCTTTTTCGCTTCTTTTTTTCTTTGTCTCGCCGTTTTTTCCCTCCCATTTTTTTCTCGCCGTTCATGCTACTCCTTTGCTGGATATACTGACTTTTTTCTCATTTTTTTCCTTGCAGAGTAATTTTCCGAGTTGTCTCGTCAGGCGGTATGTCGTCGGCGAGCAGCGTTTGCTCATCAAACGACATCGACTATGCGGTACTTGACAGCAGGGTTAGTAACACTGTGTAAAATATATGAATTGATCGATTCATCTGAATTTTAGCGGGTTCTAATGACTTGTTGA
This sequence comes from Ancylostoma ceylanicum, assembly GCA_000688135.1. Taxonomy (NCBI): domain Eukaryota; kingdom Metazoa; phylum Nematoda; class Chromadorea; order Rhabditida; family Ancylostomatidae; genus Ancylostoma; species Ancylostoma ceylanicum. The sequence continues at coordinate 114,745 of JARK01001485.1, read as the reverse complement.
CCGTTCAGATTCCGCCGGCTATCAGACGAGACGTCGAGCGTTTTTCGATGTTCATCTCCAGATTACGAGCCGCTCTAGACGTCAACACGAATGTTCCTGGTTGGTTTATGCACACTTCACGCACGTTTGATGTCTCTCATGGAGTTTGCACGGAATTTGCATGATGCATACATGGCGAGGAATCGTTGCAAATGAAGCAAGATTTTTTTTTGTAGTCTTCCTAGAAATATTTAAAAGCATTTTTACTGTTATGGAGTCCGGAGAATTGAATTCTTTTTTTTTTCGTAGAGGTTCGTAAAGTTGTTTGCTTCTGTATAATATGTAAGTAGCATATACAATCCCGATGGACTGCGTACTAACCGATTAAATTCCAATTTTGTCGAGAGTACATGTATGTTCAGTACCATTCCGTGACAAGACTATTAATTAAAATTTTATGACTCTCAATTGGAGCAATAGGCGATCCGTCTCCTCCATGACACTTCGCTCGCCCTCGCTTAGAAAAACTCCGTTTTATCGTCAGCGAATAGGTCGGCGCCACTTTGCTAGAGGAACTCCTGAATAATATCGGATTAACGATGTCCACATTGAAGCGAGTAGCGTTGGAATCATTCCCTTGAACATTCCTGAATCTTGCTAGTGGTGATCCTAAAAAAGTAGGATATATTCGGAGAATGCGGTACTTTCTGGACCATCGGCATGTTCCGACTAAGAACTGGGATCTATTCATCCATGAAGGCACCAATTTAGATGGCGAATCCATGTGTGTAAGCGTTCACGCCGCGTTGGAAATGGTCTCCGAGTCGATGCGCGACCTGTTCAAGCACTCGCAGTTCAAGACCAACCAGGTTATACTACCGAGTCTGCAGTTGGTGCAGAGTGTCAAAGGTGAGTTACGCTTAGTGTTTAGCGCGCTCTATGAATTCTCCTGCAAATTCTTGGAATATTCTTGTGCGATTTCCAAGAAATAGGAACTGAATCATGCGATCTGAAAGTTGCGTTATCTGTGAGATCCGCCACCTGACGAGTTATTCCTCTCGCTAAATTATGCACTTATACATATACATATGTACTGGAAGGACATTCATAGAGGGATTCGTGAACGCCTCCAGAGAATTACTCTGATTTCTGCTCACATAGATTGGCGAGTTCCTTAGGAAAATGTGGTAGATTTAGCAGTGCCCTACAATTCTATAGCGCTCAGTATTCTGTGTAATACTGAGAAACTTCCATTATCATATAGGACCACCTAATTAAGCAGCTTCACTCTTAAAACGTGTGCATCATAGACATTGAAAGTATGCCACTGAGCTTACCTCACTAAAATTCCTATGAGAGAAATCTATAAAGAAGTGAAGGAAGTGGAAACCCAGCACATTTCTTTTCTCTTTGGTGTCTTGAGCCGTCAACAGCTTTCCAGACCGATGGAGAGCACACTACACAATCCAATAAGCAAAAAAGAAAAAAAAAGGATATTAAAGATCCATTTCCTTCTTACCACTATGTAAACGGATGCGTGAGAAAGGTGTAAGAGCTACTCACAAGTGGTGAGGGAAGGTTTTTGGGATAGAACAAAGAGCAAAAATTTACCAGACTCCATTGCTGCCAAATCCCAGCTTTCTTTTTTTTTCTCCGAAGTCGGAGCGGGCTATTGACGTGAATCTCGAACTTGGGTAAGTAAACCATCTGCTCTTCCCTAAAGCTTTTGGGGCTTGAAAAAAAGGCTGCTTTTTCACATCTCCCTCTTGCTAGTTTGATAAATTTTCCCGCTACCTGATTAAGAAATCGTTTGAAGTGAATTTTGCGTCGCTGAGCCACTCAATCGTTGAACGGACCCTCATATGTACTTTTATCGGCGGCTAGCAGACACCATGTGTGTTCTGCGAGTTTTATTGCCTATTTTGCAACGTGATGTTGCGGACAGTTTATCTTATCGTATCTTTATTTTGAGCGGCACGTGCTTATTTCCTGGTGTCAATGGCCGTGATTTGTTGGCCTTCGTTCTTAAAGTGCATAAGTGCGTCAGGTCGCAGATGTCTTGGAAAAAGCTTACGTTCTAGGTGTTCAGTCACATGTGAAGTTTTGAGGAAAAGCATGTGCTGAGTAGCTCAAGTTTTACTGATTAGAAATTGACAGAAACCAAATAGAGGCGGAATTTTGCTGCAACTACCGGGCCACTGGCCAATAATAGCTCAGTGAATCCACCCCTTTCTCCGCCAACACGCTATCGCCTCAAATTATTGTCACCCTTAGCATTTTTATTCAGAAAAACGTTTCTCTACTCCACGATCTGCGAGATTTTGCAGATCTGAAATTTGACAGCGCCACAGTGGACACAACTCGAGTGCACAACGTGATCGACCAGCTCGAATCGGCTGTACTCAACACTATAATGTAAGTATTTTGTGTTACAACCCGATTTCGAGATAATCCAAGAATGAGAATTCTCAGCTATCTTCTCGCAAAGGCGTGCAATCGTTGCACGATCACGCAAAACTGCTGGCGTCAAAGTGTTATCACGACGACCTGTTGACCAATCTATCAAGAGCAAAGTATTCGTCAACTGCTTTGGTTCTCTGGGTAAAGATGTGGCCTCTGCCTACAGAGCCTTCACGAGCAGGGAACTGAATTCCTGAATTTTCATTGTTAGTGGAGTTACCTGCAAGATGATTGGGGTGAGGGAACTTTGCTGGACAGTAACGCCTGTAAAATCGCCAGAGAACATCTATGGCCGCATGCATCGCAGGCATTACCTAAGGTAAACGTGAGAACGCTTCTGTTAACGACTCGTGGGTTTAGGAGGGGGGTACTAATACGTTTACCCTGGGTGGTCTCAAAGATGCATACTGCCTCTGGAATCATCGTAATCACGCGCAGTCAGCCAATAATTCTTGCCTTCGGTGCTGGTAAAGCAGCAGCAGACGTCTGAACAGTGGATCATATCCTGACTTTTTTGGCTCATTAGGACGTTTTCCTTACATTTCTATTTAAAGTTGGTCGCTTTTTTGGTATTTTCGTAAGGAACTGGATGTTCACCAATTAATTTTCGGTCGATCAGCCCAGAAGGTTGTGATTTCCTGCAGGCTAACCCACTGATGATGATGTACTGTCAGTTTCTGGCGAAATATTGGAAGAACCTCTTGTAAATGATTCATTTCTTCAAATTCTACTGACTCAACTTACGTTACATAGAAGTTCTGGGTAGCATGCATCATTGAGGTTATCCAGGGTGATCATGTTAACACACTCGATATTTACCCTTCGTTAGCACGGGCGTTGACACGTTTAACCTGGGTAGTCTCAATCACGCATCCACCCTGGTTCGAAAATGTCATTTGGATCTGCCCATATCTCGCATTAACTTCGCACATGGATAAATTCACACCTTGCTTTCCGCACAGAATCCTGAAAAAAAAACTACTCATTCTTGAGCATTATTGTTTTTACCTCACACCTTCTTTCGGAATCGAATCGGAAACCACCTATGCAGAACCGCCAGAGCTAAAGCTGGCGTGTAAGAACTATGAAGAAAATATATCAACGCAACCTCTTAACGAAGAAGGTGGTAAATCGCAGGGCTGCTGAGGATCTCCCGAGAATTTTTGAACTCGGAGGAATCCGTTAGTTCCCTGCGTATACAATCTGCTCACTTGCGACAAGTGCTACATATCGCGCTCCAATTGAACACGGCAGGAGGGGACGGTCACCTGCTGCGATTCTTTAGAGAGCTTCTGGTGCCCGTCATCTGCAGACATTTATAATCCACACGCTTAGCGTCAGGTCTTTTCGTCCTATAGAACCAGGAATGTGACGATAACTCACTTTAACACCTCATTAAGCGTCTCAGAGCAAGATGGGCACTGTGCCTCTTGCGTAAAGATCGGAAACAGTGGCTGTCCGTACACTGCTTTACCGAGGCCTGACGCGCGCGGATGGTAAGTGTCCGTTAATCCTGTAGGGTGTTAGGTTGCAGCGCTTTCTGCAGTGCCTGCTCCAAGTGAATAGACTTGAGTTCAGCAGTAGTGTAGCTACAGTATTCTTGTGTTTATGTTTTTGTCGCAGCGATCAAAAGCTGGGGTGATAACATGCTTTAATGGTTGGGCGATGTTCACGACACGTTTTTATTTCAACACCGACGCTTACGTGGAGTTCCGTAAACGTGTGACTAAATACGTGATAACGGCGATGGCGGCGGTTGGACGCCGAGGTGCTGTGGATTTGCCGGGAAAACACTGTGTCGTGCACATTGTGGCACTGATAAAATAGTTCTAAAGCATTCACTGCATTCGGAACACCGACGAAACGGCAGATGCTTGACATCGACTTTTTGTAAGTTAATGTTTGAGTTTGAGCAAAAAATCTCCCTGGGAAATTTCTTTAAGGTCTTCTGAATTTTCTGGTCATTTTTTCCCTTTGGAATATTTGCAATTCCGTCTAAAAAGACGATTCGCAGATTTTCTGTTCAGAATTCAGATCCATTTAGAAATCGATGTAGTGAAATTTCATCTACAGATATTTTGTATTTTCCTCTTTTTTTCTTTGAAGAAGTCAATATAACATCAATAACTGATATTTCATAACTATAACATACATTTTCGGTGTATTTATTTATTCACAAGCTCATCTACTCAATTGTTATCTTGGTATGGGAAGAGGGCAAGTACCAAGAAACCAAGCCATCTGGGTAGCTAAAATTCGCTCGAAAGGAGTGTAGGAGGCTGAAGCGCTTAGTGGGAACGCCGGGTGCTGCCCCCCCCCCCCATTGTCAGTATGTCAATGTATAGGTTAGGGCATGCATTAGGTTGGTCCGAAAGTCTTGCCCAGAATGTTACTTTTTGTCAGACAACGATAACAGTATTGGATAGATTGGATATAACAGTATTGGATAGTATTGGATACAGTCATGGATAGAACTTAGCCAGTTTTCATAAGAATAATAAAACATTCTACTACATTCTATTGCAAAAGAATTTCAATTCAGGACCAAGAAATTTAAGATTGAAAAATAAATTGTGCAAAACTTTTAGGCCAATCTAATGCTCATTCATTGCTTCTGGTGTTTCGATATGAAGTAGAATGACGGAATCCACGAAGAGAATTAATTAACGCCGATCATTTTGTGAATTATCGTCTACAAATTTATTCTTCTATTATCCGCACAAGCAAAATAGTTTTGTCAAAGCGGCAATATCAGCTAAAATGAAACGGCAGAACACAAAGAAGCATAGGATATCCAGGCGTATTGATAGCTGCGTTTAGGTCGCGGCGATTAAGTCTATCGCATCTCAACGCGATAATGCACTGGTAGGAATGAATGGTGTGCCACCATCAAGGATTATAACATTTACATTCTGAACCTTTTTCTTTTAAATTTCTACCATTTTGTTTTATTTGTTGTTGCGACGGAAACGAATGGAACTGCAATGATACACATGAAATGCCGCAGAAATCCTAGAAGCAGTTTTTGCAGGGCCACTTTCTCGCTAGCGAAGAAAGGTGGGGCATACGCCATGTGCCATTAAAACGATACGGGGTTGACAGGGAGATAATTTTTTATTTGCTCGCTAGACCACCTACCCGGCCTCAGGTTTTCAAGCTATGTGAGCAGTTGCCAGTACTATGAACTCATTCAAAGTGCTTGTCATTTTCTTGATAAGCATCTGCAAAAAATCCATGAAACCAATAAATCTTTGTTTTCATATAAATAGTTGTTACAACGTGTACGAAGTATTAGTGAGTCCTTTTAGACAGTGTTGTTCTTCAACTTCTTTTTTCATCCGTTTTTTTACATCACATTTTTATCTGTCCCTAATAAAGGAGAATAAACATCCCGCTAAATTCGATGAACCGATAAATAAATCGATACAATAAATCGATATAAATCGATACCTCTATGTTGAATGATTATCATGTCCAGCATTAAACAGCACTTCTGGACATGTCTGCGTGGATTTTGGAGCAAAAACTTCGCGAAAATAGATGAAGCTAACGTAGCAGCTAACGCTTGTTGGGACTCACACTAGTGTCGGTTGGCTTGAAGTGTGCGTCTGTGACTTTGTCTGCAGTCATGTCTGTGACACGGTGTCGACCAGTTGATGAGCTGGTTCGATCAATGCAGGACGCCGAAGTATGCGTCTGTTTTGAAATTTTAAAATGTGGCTGTGAAAAAAAAAACAGAATGGAAGTGTTCACACCATATACATATGTATGTACTAGAACTGACTAGAAATGAGAAAGTGTAAAAATTAGATCAGGCCAGTCGTCAGAGACCACGCTACAGGCGTAGTTGCAGACAAATTTGCGGATGCATTCTCAAAGCTACATACCTGCGTTTACGTGATTTTGCTTCAATATACGCTGAGCTTCTTTATTGTAGCATGATTAGGCACACTTTCATCATTGTTGCTGTGGAAACTCTAGCGGAATTTGTCGTTTACTGCGTAGCTTCGCGATCGCTGTCACTTGATACGGCTGAGGGCTGAGTAATGTTGTCAGTAGCATAGATCCTCAAGTGATTTGCCGCAGCCCTCCTTCTTTTGTTAAACATCCGTCGTTGCTGGGGCGTGGTCGCCTCATTTCTCTCACTTTGCTTCACATTTTATGGCTTTTTGTAGATTTGGATGTGCGCTCGCTATTTTCATGCCAGAAATTTAAGTAAGCTGTTTGATGGGTATTCTTTGGTTTATCTAGGGCTAGAAGCTTTTCCTTCGAGTCCCAATTCAGGTTGTCAGAGCTCCCAAAAAATCCGCCTGTGTTTCTGAATTAGTCTGCGATAGGTTCTTGATCACTTTTTCTGGTCCTTGTCGTCTAGAATAAAGATAAACAAGTAAATAGAAGATGGAATCCGTCAGTGAATAAAAATGACATATTTCTAGAAGATGTCGTCAGTATTGTACATAGTTTCATATGTTTTACCATTATTACAGAAATATGAATCGCCGATCACCTGTTCAGTGAGCGTGCACGATTTTGCCGTATTTTTTCCCAGAATTCACTGTTTTGCCGTGGCTAATGCGGGCCACTTCCTCCTTCCCCGCACCCCTTTCTCCCTCCCAAGGATGAGTCGCTCAATTTGCTTGAAGTTCTCCCTTACAGAGAAATTAGAGACTTTTATTACCTAATTTTCAGAGAAATTTTTATTTATACGAATCCAGATCTAATTTTTCGGTTGCTTCACGTTTGAAATTCCAGCTTTTTGAGGCCTCATAATTTGCTCCATCATCTCTACCCAACCCACCCTTGTCTGTTGTTCTCCGTCTATATGCAGAAATGAGATTGCCTAGAGTAGAAAAGTTGACGCGTACGTTAATCATGGGTGAATTTCTAGGGTGCTACCACGTTTATCCCGGGTAATCCCAAAGATGCATGCGGTTGCTGATGGTGTTCCTTCTCTCTTTTCCCTGCTAGGTTCCGCCATTTACCTACCTTTACTCACTTTTTCGTTCAGTTTGTTCTCCCATTTCCCAGGGAATGGTATCATAGTTAGCACTTTAAGAGAAACGAAGCTTTCGTAAGCTCTCGTCCTTGACCCCGCCTCTCTTTTCTGCTCGTTTGAGGTACATGGTGAAATGAATTTGTTCGCCAAGGGTTATATGCCAGAATGAGTGTTATCCATTTATGGATCGCGCGAGCCTGGATGAGTATTGTCTATTTATAGTGCGTTCTGGATATTGGAGTAATGGATCTCACTTTTCACCTTCCATGAAAGAATGCCATCCATTTGATCCTCCATCATGAACACATCAACGCCATTATGAAACCTTATTCCATTTAAAGAGTAAAGAAGGGTAGTGGGAGTCGTGTCAATGGTTACTTTATCCCTAAGGAGCTACTGAATAATTCAGTGCTTATCAATTTCTACTAAACTACCTAGAAACACGACGTAAAGTGACGAAGCCAGAAGACGTGAGAAGCCAACAACAAGGTGTTAATCAAGTGTTATTGTAAATGTTTTCACAACTGCCGCCTGCAGTTTTGTGAATTTGTTCAAATTGCCGCGGCTTCTTCTCTCTTGCTCTTGTCTTGGCCGCCTGCTTCACGATCTTCTGGGTGTTTTGGTGTTTGATGAGGAACTACTCGATTTCGCTCCTATAAACACCCTGTATCTTACTCCTATAAACACTCTGGATTTTACTCCTATAGATGCCGAAATTTCTGGAGCTATATGTTCCTGCTTTGCTCGAAGCAGTTGATTGGTGGTGTTGCTGGAAGTCACTGTACTTACATATATGAAGTACTAGATAGCTTATCTCTATTTTTTTTTTGTTTTCCAGAAACAGTCACGTGATTCAACCGAGCCCCGCACGATACTTCACCCTTGGCCGACGGCCGAAACCTGTGAGTTCCTCTCATATCCTTCTTTTTTATTTCTTTTTTTTTCTTACTGTTCTTAGACCTGAGGAGATGTTGCGATGATCAGAAAACAGCTTCCTGCGAAATTACCTGGTTTTGCTTTTGAAAAAGAATCAGCAGGAGAATTTCTCAAAAAATTTATTTCATTGATTAATGGGGACTTATCTGCTTTCCTAGGACTATCAGAGTTGAAATAATTGTCTTTATCTGGGATAGCGGAAAGACGGCAAAATCCGGAACAAGTAGTGTATTTCAGGAAGACGTCGCCACTGGGTAAACTAAAGAAATAGTGTTAAGGATTGGACATATTTCAAAAAAAGTTCACATCTTAGGAGTCAGCCTCATATGAGAGGCCTTATTTCACCACATCACAAGCCACCAAATTTGGCGCTCGAGCTTTATTTTGCTAAGGGGGATGCCATTTTCGGAGCCTCTATGCATGATTAAGATCACCCAGGGTAAGCGGGTTTACACTCGTGCTAAAAATGGGTAAATTTGTGTGGTGATAACACGTTTACCATGGTTAACCTCAGTGATGCATGCGACCCCAGAGTACTTCTGAACCTGGATAAACATTTTTTGGCGTGGTAAGTCTCCAGCGCCGAATTTTTCTTTGCTGAGGTTTGGGCCTGCAATAAAAATTCTAGATGACATGAGAAAGGGAAATACTTGTTTTTTTTTAATGTTGTACTTGTACTAGGACAGTTAAAGAATGCGAAAAAATACGAAATGTATGAAATTTTGCTTTAGAATAACGTACTAAACTGTGCTTATCAATTTAATGTTGCTTGCTGGCAGAAACTAGCGTGGTTCTTACTGTGTATAGTTACATGCTCCTGAAAAGCTTCCTATGTAAAATAGTCATGATCTCTCCTATGAAGAATCTCAGCATCCTCGAACCAAGTCCGCTGATTTGGTTTACCTTCGCGCATATTTGGCATTTTTTCTCATTTTCTAGACATTTTTTTTTCAAAACTTTCGGCGGGCTTTTTTTTCGTCATACAAAGATGTGAACAAACTCGCCTAGTCTTTGTTCGCGAAAAGATCACAATATTCCGTGAACTCATCCACGGATGCTAATCCTGAACCGGGTTCAAGTACAAAGTCCCCTGTGGCCTTTGCACCCCTGCACACCCACACCACGATTATTCATCAGATCAGCCATTGACAAGAGTGATTCGCACATCCATCCAGTTGAAATCATTCGGCTGCAGACTATTATTAGCTTCCCATTCATGGACTGCGTGCAGTTCCGCCGAAATCGAAGTCTACCGTTCAGGTTTCGATGGCCTCTGTATCAGGAATCGGTTAGTTTACTTGCTTTTTGACTAAGGAATTGCTCCCTCCGTGGGTCTCAAGGAGTGTCGAGCTGAAGACGGGAAACGCTTGTGTTCTACTTGTCGCTACATCGTTAAATGGGGGTTGGAGTAGCAACGAACAACCCTGAATTTAAGAGAACCTGATTGACGAGTCGGCAAGGTAGCCATTAAGGATGAGGACATGGTGTTGGTTCTACATCGGAGATGACATCACTGCCTTGTCTATGAGGATCTGAAGCCTAGTTGAGGCATGAATCCTTCTGTTTCAAGACTTCTTGAAAGGTTTCTGCTCTAATGTAGATGAATTTATCCAAGTTCGACTCTTCCTATCCTTTATAGTTCCGCCTAAGGTTAATCATGGCTTAAACCAAGAAATTCTTGTGAAATTAAGCGTTCCATAGCTCTTCCCCAATTCCACAAATATTTTCAAACCCAGGGTCACCTCTGAGGTAGCAAGAACACTGCAGATGAAGGGGCTCACGAACAGATCTAATCAAACGCCTATCCTATATGCCTCTCTGAGATTACCCAGTGTAAACGTATTGCCCTCCATGTTAATGATGGGTAATTTGGGCGGGGGGGGGGGGGGGGGTAA
>JARK01001485.1:77608-104346 GCA_000688135.1 Ancylostoma ceylanicum | reverse complement strand
GGTTAACAAGATATCTGTGAAGCACAGCCGTTTTGCTTTCTGTTTTTTGAGGTTTTTATCCAAAATGCCTCTACCTCTTGAGCTAAGCTTTAGATATTGATTAGAATCATTTACGGCTCTTTCATTGTTCTTTTGCTTGTTTTTTTTGTTCTGGGCATGGACTCATCACTTAGATTACCCAGGGTAACCGCATTAGCACCAGTATCAATGTTAGGTAAACTTGAGAGTGCTAGCGCATTAATCCTGGGTAATCTCAAGGATACATGTGGCCACAGATCAAACGATCTTTCTCAGGCAAAATCATGTTCTCCCCATTTACGCCTCCTTCGGTGATTAGTCCAGCGGCAGGGCAGAACAAGCTCGTAGAATTTTGTTGGACAAGTTTGTAGGACAAATTCTTGCCCAGGAATATAATCCCTTAAAAGAGTTTTCAACTTTTGCATTTGCCCTAGGTTTTGTTTGCTTTTCTGTTGTTCAGGTTTGCTCTACAAGAGTGAATAGAAAAGGACATAAGTGATAACATTAACAAATGAACAAAGCTGGGTAATCCAAGGAAAGAGATGCACAATACTGGATTATCCTGCCAAGACAACAACACATTAGTGGAGGATTACTCTCCGTCTGTCTTTATATGTACATACATGTCTCCTTTGGCTCCTAATCTTAGAAATTTCCGGACAAGTGCCCGATTTCGTATTAATTCGTGAGTCTCAGTTAGAGAGGAAATGATGCTCCTATTCCTCCTTCTGTTTGTGGTACTTTCAAGGTATCTAGTCATTTTCCAAGAAGACCTGGGGCCGCATCCATCATCGAAATTACCCAGGGTAGGTGCATCAATCCACCCAAGCTCACCTAACGTTGGCATGGGGTAAACGCGTTGCCAGGGGTTAACTCTATGATGAATCCAGGCTCTGCTTCGGTGTTTGGCTTTAGATCGTGGGGGAGGGCATAAAGTTGCGTGAAATGTATGACTCACCAAAGATTTTCCAGAACATTGGCTTATTTCAAGCACATGCATGTTTCATGCACATTCCATGCTCATCTGATGGCAACTTCATGATCATCCCTTGGAAAAGTAGCTTTAGGCATCATTGCTGCAGCTTGCATAGAGAAATCTGCAAGAATTACACATGCCAATTACTTCTTGGAAATTTTGGTCTATGCACACTTGTCGTACATCCTGAAAAAAGTGCAATAACCACCGTAGAGCGCTGTGGAGCGGAAAACGAGAATTTTGCACACCTTCCTTCTGCAGTAATAAGTCTTCGGATCCAAGGAACAGAGTAATATCAACCAGGTAACTTCCGGGCTGCATGCATCATTGAGATTACCCAAGGTAAACGTGTTAGCACCAAACATGTACATATGTTGACAGGTTACGAACTGACCTCTCGTCAACACGGGCGCCGACAAATTTATCTGGATGATGCATCCAGAAGCCGTATCCAATATACTTGACCATGGGAGGGAAAATAGCGGGTATATCCGCTCCCAGTGATTTTTATCCACTCTGCTATCCATCCACGTGTTCATTTCTTGGCGCAATTGCGGTGTCTTGGCGAGAAACAGCGTGAAGTGGAGATGGAGTAGATCATGGATCGTTACCGAGTGGAAATTGACCGGATAAAGATAGCCTGCAATGAAACGAGTGGATTTGCATATCCGTGGATATGTTTTTATTCGATGGCAGATGCTCCAGAACACCCAGACATATCCGAAAGAGTGCGTTTATCCGACTGGATAAAGTATACTGGATACGGGCCCAGGTCTGAGAGATCTTTGTTCCTATCGTGCTCAAACAGGCAGGGTGACCCGGCAATCACATGCCAGTTTTCTCAGTCACACCCTGTTAAGTCAGCGGCTAATCGCTTATCACGCCAGCGCTTTACAACCTTTTGTTAGCACTTTTTCGACGGTGATAGGTGCCGGAAGGATCCAGTAGGAGCTGGGAATAAGTGCATGAAAAGTAGTTGATCGGACGTACCAGTATCTCTTTGTGTTGTAAAAATTTTTCTAACCGTTCCCCGTTCCTAATCTTTTATGAACGAAATAGAAACTCTCTACTTAAGGAAACTCGAAATTGATTTTCGAAAAAAAAAACCAGGTTGTTGCATGCTTCCAGGAGTATTCTAGCAGTTCTTTCCAGATCATACGCCTCCGCGGTTTCACCCTTTGCTTCCCTTGTCTGGCATTTGTTCCTCCCTTTTATCCTATTTCCATTTTATCCCATTCCCACCCTAAAGAGCTCACATATGTTCCCCTTTCATATCCTTCCGGTTCTCATTCAATATAATGAGCTGTGTCCTAGTAATTGCCTTACATATGTCTCGGCTCAGTTGTGCTAGCAAGCAATAGTGGTTCCTATGTGTGTCATTCATAGTCAGTTTACATTATCCTCCCTCTCTTCCTCGTGTTTTCCTCGGACTTCTATTGTTTCCGGTGTAAATGCCAGGAAACTCGTGCACGTTTGTTTTTAGTCGGAAATTCGTGCTGATTTAAATGTTATTTTGGCTCCTGCTGTGATTGAATCATCCGAAGTCATTCACTCGCCAGTTTTCTTTGACTTCCTGAATGGCTTAGAAGTTCTCTGGAATTTTCCGAGCTCAGTTCCAGGACCTCACAGTTTCCTGGATCTTTAGGAACAAAAATTGACTTTTGTGGGCGAAAACTTTGGAAATATACATACCGTCATACTCCGGATTAAACTCCAGAGCGGATAGAAATAGGATAATTCGACAAGTGAAGTTTACCACTTATTTATTTGTTTATTTTATTTAAATTTGGGAGTTAGTCTAAAAAATTCGGAATCCAGAAGAAACGGAAGGCATGCAGATCTTCTTGTCTTTCACCAAGTAATACACATATTGATCTTTCGTCTTTTGGAGAATTTTTACTTATTCGAAATCGAATACTCAAATTCGAATGTATCTGCATATGGTACATGGTTCTGGCCTAACTATCTATACTACTCAGACAAATTTTCGGAAGACCCGCAGCAGAAAACTTAAAAAACCTACGGGTATGCTGCGGTTTTTCCGGTTTCCTGCTGTGATTCTTGCAGTTTTCTGCTGCGGTCCTTCCGAACAGCTGTTGCGTTTCTTCTGACTTTCTGCTGCGATACTTTTGAATCGTTCCCTGAAAAAATCTGAATTGTTTTTGAGTCTTTTTATTTCTACGTATCTCGCTTCTTAACCACGTGAATGGGAGTTCTTTCCGCTGCGATCCTTCGGACAGTTGGTAAGGGTAAAAATATTATATTTGTTCTTGTCCATCGCAAAGGTCAATAATCCATGTTTTACTTGGATTTTTTATCGAACTTTCAAACTACACCCCCTTTTTGCTTTTTTTGCCGACTATCATATTTATGTCTGTATTTTCTGTATAAAACATTTAGAACTCATTTTCCACTCAACATTTCATCCCGTTCTTATAAGCTGGGCCCCATCAAGCATCTGTTCTTATCATTGTTTGAGCTTATGGCGCCTTGTCTCACTATCGCTTGGAATGCTTGAGTGGGTCGTTTTCTGCTGCTCATGTGCCTTTTCAGCCATCTCCACCGCTACCAGTAACTATTCCATTTAATTAAGTATCGATTTCCGTCCTACAATAGGCTAGCGATGTACATAAAAATCCTGGACCTTTAATTGTTTCGTCATCGAATTCAATTCTTCCCCCATGGCGACGATGGCATGTCGCCGACAAAAATGTCGGCGGTTCCGTTGCGAAAGCGGCGTTTGGAGGGATTAAATGCGATAAAAACGCAATGCTGTGCACTTTTCATAGCGTGTCGAGCCCGAAAAGAACCACATTTGGTGCTAGCTGGATGTCTTCTTTTGCTGGTTCCATTCTTGGATTTCTGACATAGTTCTATAATACATATATTTAAGGACTATTATTATCATTTTCTAAGACCCATAACCAAACCAAATCTGTTCAGAACACTCACTGTACTCCATCCAAACTATGTTCTTTCAAATTAGTTTGTGTAGCTGTTGGGGTATTCAGTGCATACATTAATTCTTAGTTTGAAATTCTGTCTAAAAAAATTGAGTTTCTAAAAGCAAAAGCCACAGGACGCATGCGTTATAGAGTTTAACCAGGGTAAACTTCCCGAAACATCCCAAATTTACCCATCTTTAGCATGGGCGGAAACATGTTTACCTTGGGTGATATCAGTGATGCATGCAATCTTAGCTCTTTATTTCCACCCTCTCCACAGCTGTGCAGCTCTTCCTTTTTTAGACACTCTTGTTTTCGATCCATTCAAAACCAAATATTCGAATATCGAATAAATCCAATAAATTTTTCGGTCAATACACTGCTAGCACTACATTCAGGACCAGAAGAGATTTGTTAGAATGAGAGTTCGAGTGAGTATTTAATTTCGAATAAGCTGGAAATTCGATAGATCAAAAAAAGAAAGCCTAAAATGAGTGGGATTCATGGACGAACAACCAGGACCTGGATCCATGATTGAGGTTACCCATGGTAGACGTGTTGACGCCATGCTAACACTGGGTGGGTTTATGAGGTGTAGACGCGTTTACTTGGGTAATCTCAGTGATACATGCGGTCCCAGACAAAATAAGGCTAAAAAACTAACTTTGGCAGTCTCCGTCTCCTAACATCCGTTGTCTATAAGATCTTGAGCAATTCCTGATTGTTTTCTTGGAAGGGAATGATCTACCTGACGTCCCGAAGTGGTCGAGTGCTTTTGGTGAGAATGGGGGTAACTTCTATGCTGTCAACCTATAATGCTAAACATTGTTGGTTTACTTGGTTGGCGTTTCATGGATCCTAGTCCAGATAACTGCAGAGTTTTCTCTTTTTGAAAACCCGAATTTTCGAATTTTTTAAACATTCTTTGCAAGAGCAAGAGACATCTTTTTTCTAACAAACTGTCGTCCTTAAAGAAATATTAGCGAACTCCTGAGAACTCCGGTGAAGGTAGTTGTTTTGAAATAGACATAGTTCGTCTCTAAAAAACGGATGTACGTAGCTGGTCCGAGCAATCGTCAGCGATAACAAACAATTGGTGGTAAAGATAGCAAGATATATAAAATTTAGTGGAAAAAATCGTCCTCTGTGGGTAATCAGGAAGCTCAGAACATTCCTGGAAACGTTTATGAAACCCGCCGCAGTTAGAAGGATTCCCTAATCAAGGAGGGGAATCAGAGCTTTTTTCAGGAAGAAATTATATAAGCACTGTAGGATTTCACTGGGTTGCATTATATCATGGTGCTTCATATACATGTATTATAGATGCTTTCATCAATAATTTAGTGTAATGAGGTGAATGGGTTCATTTAAATTTCTGTTTTAGTAAAATTTCTCTTTTAATAGAAATTCAGCGATAGTTTTTGTTTTTCACCGAAAGACGCTGCAGAATTCACTCTACATGGGCGATGGACTTTATTTTACTTTCAAACTGTTTGCGAAGCAAACATCTTGCAGCCAGGGAAATTTGATGACTTCCCTTTTTCCTCCCCTTACCTGCTAGGCAATATTATGACAGAGGTACCTATGCACTACTGTATAAATTGCTTAAAGTTCTTGTTTCGGTTCCAATGCTTTGTATTCTGGGAATTTCGCTTTTGATCTCTGCTGTGTTGAGAAAAATTAGCAGAAATTGTTTTGTTCCTGAAGGGAGTCTGAAGCTTGGATTTATCACCTTACGTAGTTCTGGAATTTTTATATTCTATATATTTTTAACTGCTATTTTGTTCATGAATGTCAGGGTTTTCCTCTGATTTGCAATTTTTAAAATATCTCACCCGTTTTGAGCTCAAATAACACTAAAATTTTAGCACAAATTGTATTCCCGAAAGGAATCTGAAAATCGGATTCATCGCTCCTAGTCAAAATTTTTGATCTTCTCTATATTTTTCTAGAGATCAAAAGTCGATGGTTGTCCAAGCTCCTCTCAGCTGGTCCAACTGTTACCTTCACTGAAGAAAATTTCTAGGAATTTTCGGGTAGTCGATCCTAATGTTCGTGTTGTTCACTTACAAAAGAGGAAATGTTCTAGGATAAGACGATGCACTTAAGGATTTTCGACTATTATGTGCTTAGAGTTAGTCAGAACAACAACACTGCAATCAGGAGACATCGCCTTTCCTGACATCTTGACACTTCCACTGAACTTTTGGCCAGTAGTCCACTTTCACTTGTCAGATAAGAAATCGCATCCGGAAAAGGTGGCTTTCGGAAGGGCAGTTCACCCGTTTTGCCCTTCATCAGTACTTTGGGATGGAAAGGGGCGTGGCCTATTCTTACATCTGCTAGACGGAAACTTTGTACAAATCACTCCAATCATATAATCAACAGCTCACTGGTGTTTTGTGCTTGCCATCTTTTTTTTTCAGAAAACTCGTCCACCCGTCTGAAAGGTTTCAACCTTCCTGGAAACATTAATTAATAAGGGAGCAGCTAATTAGGTGGGAGCACTGCGCATGCGGAAAACGCGCTGGGCTTGATAGCGGATTCATTGTCGAGATTACCCATGGTAATGTACCCAAGTTTACCTTTTACCTGGCACTCATTAACTATAACCCCCCCCCCCCCCTATCCATGGTTATGAGATCACCCACCTTCTAAATGAAGCATCCTGGCCCTGGATGCATCATCAAGACTATTCAGGGTAGAAGCGTTGACGCCGTGTTGTTAACGATGGGTAAACTTCTGCGCTGTCGACATGTTTACCCTGGGTAATTTATGTAACGTTTTCATTCGAGCTCAAGCGAATGTATTCGGCGATTACGTCATCAAGCGATGAATGCGTCGGCAACGCCCAGGTCGGTCAGCATCGGTCGGGTCCGGCAGCGGCCATCAGCAATAGCGCTTTTTTTTCTCTTCGGCGTCGAGTCAAAGCGCTGATAAGAGTGGCGTTATGGCAGTGTTTTATAGCAGTTTTTGTGCAAACTTGTTATTGCAATAAATTATCCGTCTTTTGGTGTCTGTACCTTTCCTTCAAAGAAATTTTTGCTGAGTTTCAGAACCACTCGACACGACCAAAAGAATTACTTAACTTCAGATGCAGTAATGTCAATTTTTCAAGATGTTCGAATAATAGGAGCATTGGCTTAGTGCTGGTTGAAACTGGAGAATTTTGGAAGGAATAAAATTTATATGCTACTGAGTTTACAGAGTCCGCTTTGATGTGGACGTCGGTACCGCAGTAGGGGGAGGGTGTGGCCTAGTGTTGTGATTGGCCTGTTAGATTAACTGACCAATCACGTTGCTTGCTTGCTCCGCCCTTTCTTTGTGTAACGCGCCGCACCCGCTCGCTTCTCCTTTTTGAATGATTTTTCAGCAGTCTGTTTTGATGTAAGCATAATTTGCCCAACAATGAGACGAATTCAATTCTCAGCTGAAAATTCTGGGCAAAAACAATTTTAAACGGTTATTTGTGTGTGTGAGGTGGTAGGCTTACAAACAAAAAAAAACGTAGTCGGAGACATACACAAAGCAATCTTTTCTTTCTATACCATTTTAAATTTGCCTTTTTAAAGGTGCAGCTTGCATTATTGATTGGTCTACTTTTTTCGCAAGTTTCTATAGTTGCATATTTCCGTAATTTTCTTTTCGAACTCTTCTCGGACACTTCCTCATCATTCTCTTGTGACGAATAGAACCTTCCAGAGCACTTCTTCAGAAACGGACCAAACCGGTTTCCCTCTAAGGATCTTTATCTTTCAATAAAAAATCAAGACTGAATTATCATCAGTAGTTGGCCTGTCAATTATTACATGCACATCTCTTACAAAGTAAAAAAGTAAAATTTTGGTTGTTTCCTGAATTCTCAGTTTTCGTAGATATTTTTATAAGATCCCATCATGACCTATTCTTGCATAAACTTCATTACTTGTGTCACAGTAGTTTCTCGTCGGTTGCCTTCTCACTGTAGGTGACCACGGAAACCGAGTAATCCTCCAGGTATTGGAGGAATCTTTTGGCCAAAATCTTAAAAGTGTTTACATGACAAATTCGGAAATTCCAAGCGAATTTTCCGTTGATTCTGTCTCTGCTCCTCATTCTCTTTCCTGGCTGTTGTTCCTGGTTTCAATGCTCTGAATGTTCCCTCATCTTCATTTCTGGTTTCTGCTCAGTTGAGAATTGTCGCCAATTGTTTTCCGAGTCGCATCCGAAAAAACCGCCGTCCTCCCAGGTTTAACGACATCACATAGAGGTACTACGGTCAGTGTAAATAATGCAGTCACAATGGTCCAGTTGCTTCGTGACAGACGATCGAGGACGGGTAAATTTCTCTCATATTTCCTGATTTCCTTAATTTTCTATCTAGATCATTGTTAAGTGGCTGCTTTTATTCACTAAGGGTTGGATTGCGATTTCTGCAAAGTGTATGTACAAATTTGTCTTCTAGGACTTCTAGGACTTCATGTTCAAAAAAAAAAACATGAAAGCTGAAAAATTCAAGAGATTGGTGGAAAATTCGATGAAAAACCGGTTGAAAAGCAAAATAAAATAAGTAAAAATTGACGGGTTTATTTTTTTACTGAAAATCCTACATTTGTAATGAAAAATTTGTCGATTTTCACCCACTCTCCCCCGGGAGGCGGTCAAGACGTACGCCGCGACGCAACCGCGCCGCATGTGTATGCTCATTTGATCTAGGTTCTTCCTTCAAAATCGACGGATTGAATGACTCCGGTTGACATCCCTTACACTTTTTCTGCTCCTATGGCATTGATCTATCCCAAATTAGCTCAGAAAACTTGTCTATTTCTTCCCACCACTGTTCGTACGTGTGAAGACTTCAGCCGCGACGCACGCATGAATCGACCAATCACAGCTCGGCAGCGTACGTCTTGTCACCCAGCCCTATCCTCCACTCCCAAATCCTGCTCCGGCTCTCACTCGCTATCACTGGTCTCACGGTAGAATCTATAGATAGCTCTTCTCTTTTCTAGCAAACTCACGAAGTTAAGATCGGTAATGCCCGTGATCTCGATGGTCGCTTTTACTCTTAGGCACTGGCAAGTGGTGATCCAGTGGCTTGATGAAGTTTTCCACACTAACTTGTTATTACTATACTCACACACGACCAGTTCTTCCGGTTCACACTCACCATCGCGTTACGTTTCACTCGTAATAGACCTATAGCAGCTGAAAACTATCCAGAAAGTTTTGCGTTGAGGTATTCCAGATCTCCCAGCTGTTCCTGACATCATTTTTACTCATTTCCAATGCCTGGGTTAAGAATTCGCATTGCGTGCGGAAAAGTGCATGGCTGGAAACTGTGCTGTTCAGACTTGCAAAGACATGTTTTTGGATTTTTTCCAGGTTCATAGAGCTTTGATGCTCTGGATTTACAGTACCAGCCTTGATTTTTGGTCTTCCTCTCATCTGTGGCAGAATTACATTGGTAGCTTTCGGGTGATTTCGGGATAGGGTGAGCTTAAAAAGTGTTTTCTGCAGAACTGCACAGATTTACCAGAAGATTTCCAAAATCCTGATGCAGTAACAACCTTCGCTCATCTCACAACCTCTTGGGTAAACTACAGTAGGGTCAATTTATGACATATAGGGACTTTCACATGGAGTTATCTTGAAAAGAAAAATCGAGCTGAATTTTGTGTAGCTCGGGCATTTTCGGGCCGAATGGCTTACCTGAAGTAGAATTCGAGTAAATCCCGTGGACTCCTATTGGATTCCGGGTTTGGCACCACCCAAACCAAGAAGAATTTACCGAAATATTTATCCATGTTACCAGGAAACATTGTATGCGTCAATGTTCAGATTTTCAGCGAATTGTTCATTATTCTTGCCATCTACATGATGTTCGGAGAGGTTTTTCAGCAATAAATTCCTCCTAATTCTCATTGTCCTCCTCAAAGTCCTTGAATTCTTGAAACTCTGTCAGTGTTCGGCATTTTACTGGTTTCTGCTAGGATACCTGGTAATACGATATACTAGGCGAGGTTTTCTCAGGTAATCTCAAGAAACAACTTCCGTCAATTATGTCCCGCCCATTTATCCGGCAAAATTTCTTCGCTTTCTCATTTCCACAAACACATATGCTAGATTTTGTTCTGGTTCCGAGGTAGAAATATGCTCTCTCTCTCCCTCTCTCTCTCTCTGGATGATGAAGGTTTCCATCCACTGGATTTCTGGACACATCCAAAAGGAAATCTATATCACGGAAGTAGATCCACGTATTTTTCAAAGCAGATGTTGATGTTCCGTCAATGAGTTAAGCGCCGATCGTTACAGTTTAACGACTACTCGTAAAACGTGCTTTTCGCAGCTATTATCCTGGTATCTTGTAATCAGCGCCGTCAGGAGGATCCTAGGCGTTGAACATCAGTTGCAGTTGACTGCAGTGTTCCGCTACAATGTCGATGAATTGTGCTCTTATCTATTGTTTACCCGGTACTCAACAGCTAACTGTACAATGTTCCAAGTGACGAACTGTTGTTTTACATGGGTCAAGTGTTTTGTGTGTATTCTGCTGGCTTTGAATACTAATTTTTCGTTGATGTGACGGTCTGCTAAGCAAGTGCTTCTGATGCTCTGCGGTTGCTCTGCTGCATGATTAAGATTACCCAGGGTAAGCGTGTTGGAACTTGCGTTGCCTATGGGCAAACGTTTGCCACGGTAACATGTTTACCCTGGGTAATTTCAGCCATGTGTGCGGCCCTTTGATTTCCGTGATCAATTTCTTGTAATCTTATTTTGCCATGTTTTCTATCATGGCTCAGTGGTATAAAGCGTTGCCCATTGTGTAAGAGGACCAGGGTTCAACTCCCGCTCGGGAAGCTAAACCATCCATCCTTCCCCGGAGGAAGAAAATTGCAAGCAATTTATCTGCGGAGGTGGAGGGCACTCTTTGAGAAATGGCTAGCCCTCACAGTCAGTTTTGGGCCATCCATTCCACCTACGACTATGGTAGGGAATGCCCTTCTGATGTCTGGATAAATCCAGGCAGGTACGACTGAGCAAAGACTTTGATCTTTGCTCTCTGGTAGGCCCTCAGGAATTTTCTGCCCATTTATTTTCCACCTTTTATAGGCGCCATTAGTAAAATCGATTCACGATTGAGTAGTCATGTTGCTGTTGAAGACGTGATTCATGTAATTGAATCAACATTAATTCCCTATTTCGTTGTTTTCTTGCCAAAGCAGTTTCCTATTTTATGATGATTCCTGAATTCCTTGGTTTCCTCTTCCCATTAAATTTTTCCATCTAGGAACTGAACCCTATGAGGAGGTAGCAAGTCTATTTTTATTGAATTAAGTGTATTTAAGGTGAAGAAGGTCTCATTGACCCTGAGACAGCTTGATTCATCATTTTACTTGCCGTGCCCTATAAGGTCTTGGGTGGATGTTATTCTCCTTGCTGTAGGTTCAGGTGATCTGGAACATCCTAGAACTCACCCTGCACGCTAGCTTTAGTTTTATTTGAATAATTTTAGTCCTCTCTGGAATGTTCCCTTCAATAAAGCAGCTTTGGCACATCGGATATCTAGTGACTTACCTGGGAACTTTCATTTTGTGTAGCGTGAGACACCGGTGACTCATCCATTGTACCCTGCAGTTTTCTTTTACTTGGAAGTCGGTTTTACGGGATCTCGTACACTAAAGAACTTCATCACATGGGAAATTCGGTGAGCTCACCCACTACGATTTGACTTCTCTTCAGCTTTTTGTTCTATATGTAGGATCTCGTGGAAATGAATTTGCCCCCCGCTCTGAGTTTGGTTCTTTCTATACATTCAGTAGCAACGTTTGGTGGCAGGCAAGAATATGAGTGCTGGAGAAAGTTTTGGGTTTTGGCTAAGAAAGACGGTAGAACCAGTACAGAAGTCCGGGGAGGGTGATTATGAGCAGAATCCTGATGATCCCAGCTGATGGAGAGAAGTCGTGGGACGCGGATATGCTTCTGCTGAGTTACCGGAAAATGGAGCCTCTCCCCCTGTTTCTGTCTTTACGTCTCTTCTCTCAAAACTCTTCGCTGTTTGGTTCACATCATTCTGGCCTCAATGGACGCTTCCACGATAATTTCCTCCCTTTCGGTACAGCTATTAGGAAGTGTTTCGTCTTCATTTGGAACTTACATTGAATCCAAGAGAAAAATCCGTTATTCCTGTGTTTCAGCTGTCTTGCTTCTACCTAGATGGTTTATGCACACCTCTGGGTGTGCAGAACAGCTCTTGAATCCCAAAACGGAAATTGCCTGGTGTGACATCAACACGTCATTAGAGAACGAACTTGAACTGAAAGTAATCGAGTACATTATTTTCATTTCGCCGCTGTTGATGTTACTGTTTGGCAGAGCTAATTATATGCTCCATAATATAGGTATGCTGCCGCTGAGGAACCGCAGCGTGCTTGTTATTTTGGATATTTTATAATATTATGTAGGATCTATGGTTAGTTTTCGTTTCGTGCATTATCCTTATACGAAAACTAACTATGTTATAAGTTTCCTCCTGCACTCATCAGTAAGGTAAAGGAAACTTATAAATGTGTGTATCGTGTATCTTGACAATGTGTCGTGTACATGCACACACACATATATGTTAGGTGTGTTTGCACACAACGCACTGTACTTTCACATACACACATACATGCATATATGCTACATGGACACACATTTAAATACACATTTAAATACACACAACCATACACAATCAAGTACAGTTAGACACTATTCAAAAAAGTGTGGTAGTGATGTACTTACCTGAAGGTATGTTGTGCGGTTGTGCACCATCAAGTACATACGATATTGATCGAAACAAGCGCATCTGATCTGTTAAATAGATTGAAAACTCACCTCACTTGAAAGCTTCAATATGGCCGTCCCTCTGGATATGCCTTCAATTGCAAAAAGAATTTTGCTCCTTCCTTTATCATGGACTGCTGTGCAAGATATTGACAAACACTGGGGTCCACAGAACCAGTGACGGGATTCACGAACGATTGCGGAAAGGTTTTAGGTTTCTCGCCTTCTCAGAAAGGACAAGTTCCTTTAGCAGAACGAGATTGATCCAGATGCCCTCAGCTGCACATGTTAATGCTAACTGAGATAGTGATGATTCGAATAGTGCATCATTGAGATTACTAAGTATGGACGTGTCAAAACCACACAAATTTACCCATGCTTAGCACGGGTTCTAGCGTGTTTACCATGGGTAATCTCAATGATACATCCAGGCACTGGAAAATTTGCTCATTTTACAAGGGCGGGCATGACCTTCTCAGGAACGTTCCTGAATTCTGCTACGGCAAGGCACTCCAGGGCGGTGTCACTAAATATTACACAGTACATTTCGGCTCTACCCGCTTGAAATCAGGGATATGGGCACCCTTAAGGAACCACTCATTGGACGACCTTGTCACAATGTAAAAAAAATCGTGCCGTTTGAGTTGTTCAATAGAGACAGGAAACTAAACACCCCTGTAAAAAGGTGAGGAGCCGCATGCGTCATTGTGATAACCCAGGGTAAACGTTCCAACAGCACGCAAATTTACCCGTACTCAACGCGGGAGCCAGCACTTTTACCCTGGGTAATCTCAATGATGTATCCGCGGTCTGAAAATTAGAAGACGTGATCGAATGGAGATGACAAAAACACAACTCCGGTGTGCCATCACCGTCACATCTACTTGCCAATTTTGCCGAGATTTCTTGGATAGTCTTATCCTCTTCAACGCCCACGCACGGGTATCCACAATTGTGAGGTGTTTTTGTGACGTAACACGAAATGAGAGCAATTGCGAAATTTTTTAAAGGTATGCGCAAAACCACACATCAAAAATGCAGATTTGCATGTGACAACGAATCGATGCAGCATTCCAATTTCATAGCGGAATAAATGTCTCGTCGGCTGTGCGGCTAGCCGTTTCATCCTGCCGAACCGCTGTTCGTTCCACCTACTCCCTCATTATCTGTAATTTTACCTGCTGAGTCGTTACAAGTTGTTGTGCGCTGCAAGGTGTAAGCTGAGGCAGTGGAGCAGGAAGCACTAAGAGATCATCGCAGCAATCCCTGGATCTTTTCCTGTACTTACATATTTGGAAATTTGAAAGCCTTTTCAGAGTTCAACCGAAGTCTACACGACTTGCCAGCGAGCGGCCACCCTACAACGACGTCACTCCACCTACCAGGATATCGACGGAAATGGTAGGGAAATTACCGCGTACATGGGTTGATTTTGGTGGTGCGGGCGCGCGAGTTCACTGCGCTTCTTCCGCGGACCCGCCTCTGGATTAGTTTTGCCCCCGTGTACTCAGCGCGGGCCAGCTCTGCCGCGTTCTGCGTTCCCCGCGGCCATGGCAGTTGAACTGGCGCTGCTCTCCTATGCGAGATTTGGAATGGCACTGCGTTTGTTTTAGCGGTCCTTTAGGGATTTTCAGGATATGTGGAGGTTTGTTGAGTGATTTTGATGGGTTTCAGATGAGCACAGTCAGTTGATGGATCTCGATCGAATATTGAATGACCGAATTGACGGGCTGGAAATCGCCTTTGAAAGGACGAAAGCATGGAGCACGTGGGTGTCCACTTCTATATTCTTCATTTTTTCTTAAACTTTTCGAAAATGATTGTGCGCTGTCGTATTTGAGTTGTTCAAGAATTCCTAGAAACCCATTATCCATCCTGGACAAATGTGTCAATTTGTTTGGCTGACTTTCGGCATGTCTTCAGTGGCTAAACTTTGCCTTCGAGATTCACCATGCTAAAAAAAAATACATAACTGCCTATGGTGCTGTGGTTAATAACCCTGGGTCCTACGATTTTCGGGTAAATCCCATGGGGTGTGATCCTATTTTTGGTTAAATCTCGTCCTCATGGCTTATGTAGGTAGTATACTTTGGACCGAATAACGTATTCGAATAAAAAATTCGAATAAACATTCGAATTCGAATAATTCGAAATTCGATTATTCGAAAAAAGTCCATTTTCGAATTTATTCGAAATTCGAATATTCGAAAAAAGTGAACTTTCGAATTTATTCGAAATTCGAATATTCGAAAAAAGTGAATTTTCGAATTTATCCGGAATTCGAATATTCGAAAAAAGTGAATTTTTGAATTTATTCGAAATTCGAATATTCGAAAAAAGTGAATTTTCGAATTTATTCGGAATTCGAATATTCGAAAAAAGTGAATTTTTGAATTTATTCGATATTCGACTATTCGAAAAAAGTCCATTTTCGGATTTATTCGAAATTCGAATATTCGAAAAAGGCCTATTTTCGAATTTATTCGAAATTCGAATATTCGAAAAAGGCCTATTTTCGAATTTATTCGAAATTCGAATATTCGAAATGAGTCTAATTTCGAATTTATTCGAAATTCGAATATTCGAAATGAGTCTAATTTCGAATTTATTCGAAAATCGATTTGGCTTTCTCTCGAATAATCGAATAATTTCGAATATTCGAGGGAGTTTTGTGCACGCACATTTCTGCTTTCCAAGCTGCCAGGCTTTTCTCTGTAATAGTGGATGGTCCGCAGAGGACGAATGATCAGCAGTGTATTTGATTTTTCAGGCTCCTCATAATGTTACCCATCCGTTAATCACGCAATTCCACACTGATAGTGCTCCTCAAGCTCAACCCCTAAGAAAGAAAGAAAAATGACTGTAAAAGAAAAATGCTATGGGATTGCAGTATCATTTTCTGCTCTGCTCTGCGTAAGGCAAGCCCCACCATCCACTACAGCAAGACTTGTCAAAAATGACCTCCATGCGACAACAAGGAGGTGTTGCTGTTGTGATTTCCTATATAAGCCTCGAGAACGACTTATGAAGTGAAAAGCATTGAGGTCACTGTCATAGTATGGAACTTTTCAAGCAAGATACGCATAAAGACCATCTTGATGAGGCCCTGCCGTTAAGATTTGGTGCCATATTGCAGCTAGAATCCCTAGAGCACTGATTCGGCCGGTATATTTCTTCGTGTCTTTGAGTTTTCAGAATGTCATGATTGAAGTCAAACATACTTGCAGAGCGTCTATCATAGTAGAAGAAATCTTCACCACCATGAATTCAAATTCTAAGGTCATCGGAGACTTCCCGCTTCCCGAAATAGTCAAACTGCTCAAGCAATCGAATGAAAACGAAATCTAATTTCAAATTCATTCGATTATTCGAAGTCTGAAAAACCGAATAAATTCGAAAATTCGAAATTAATGACGAATCGAATATATTCGAAATTCGGAAATTCGTAATAAGTGGCGAATCGAATATATTCGAAATTCGATTATTCGAAAAAATGAAAATTCGAATAAA
The DNA here is from genome assembly GCA_000688135.1 of Ancylostoma ceylanicum. Taxonomy (NCBI): domain Eukaryota; kingdom Metazoa; phylum Nematoda; class Chromadorea; order Rhabditida; family Ancylostomatidae; genus Ancylostoma; species Ancylostoma ceylanicum. The sequence goes on along the minus strand of JARK01001485.1, from coordinate 88,092 downwards.
TTCGAAATTCGATTATTCGAAGAAATGGAAAAATCGAATAAATTCGAAACTCGATTATTCGAAAAGATAGAAAAATCGAATAAATTCGAAATTCGATTATTCGAAAATATGGAAAAATCGAATAAATTCGAAATTCGATTAATCGAAAAAATGGAAAAATCGAATAAATTCGAAATTCGATTATTCGATAAAAGTGAAAAATCGAATAAATTCGAAACTCGATTATTCGATAAAAGTGAAAAATCGAATAAATTCGAAACTCGATTATTCGAAAAGATAGAAAAATCGAATAAATTCGAAATTCGATTATTCGAAAATATGGAAAAATCGAATAAATTCGAAATTCGATTATTCGATAAAAGTGAAAAATCGAATATATTCGAAATTCGATTATCGAAAAAATTAAAAATCGAATAAATTCGAAATTCGATTATTCGAGAAAAATTTTCGAATATTCCAAAGTATAGTAGGTAGCCCTTTTTCGAACCGACTGTTGTATCGCGTTCAAATTCTCTGTAAATTCAATGAATCCTCAGTGGCTTTCTTGGAAATTCTATGTTCGGATGCATCAGCGAGATTACCCAGGGTAAACGCATTGACGCCAGAATGGGTAAAGTTGTAGCGCGTTAACACAGTTATCCTGGGTCCTCTCCATGATGCATGCGGTTCCTGGGTAGATCCAATATAATGAGTGACTTTCTCCGATATTCTGGACAATGTCCACTAACTTTTGTATTACCTTCTTCATCTTTTCCCGGATATCAGTAGAAAGCCAAAACCTGGATATGACAGGCGATATTACGGGTAGCTGTAAAGGATTTGCCCATTTTGTCTCAACAGGAAATTTGAGCAAGTGCTACCTCTTCCTCTTGGAATATGCCGAAACTTGAATGATCTTCGATACCTTTGTTAAAGTTCTGATGTTTTGCTGGTTTCGTTGGACATTTTCGACAAAACAAATCTCGGTGGCTGAATTTTCAGGAAATTTTGGTCATGTTGGAGAAGTTGGAATCCAGCATAGGTGCTCTGAACATTGATTTCTAAGAAGATATAGACATTTAGGAGCGGATAAGCCAAAAAATCGCTCCCATGATTTTTCGATCGTCTTTCCTGAAAAACTTCCTCTGGCTACATGAATGAGTATTATTCAATCTTTTTTCTATCTAGAATGTTCTTGGGTTCCCATGGGATTGACTCTGCCATTATAGCCTCAAATGGGGATGTTATTGTGTTGAGATGGAGACCATTACATTTCTAAGCTATGTCCTGAAGCCATTGGGGCCGCATGCTTGGTTGGGGTTACTCAGAGTAAACGTGTTGACACCCTACAAATTCACTCATTGTTAACATGGGGTCAACTCATTAACCCTGGTTAATTTCATTGATGCATACAGGCCCTGAAGTTTACAATTTGAGATGCGGTAGTTTTCCTAAGTCTATTTTATTTCACTTACTGCACTTACGGTGTGTTACATTAAATAGCGTAGAATGGGTAATACAAGTATAGTACGAGTTTACGACGCAGCCGACAAAAAGTAGATATCCAGAATTAACGAAGAAGCAGAAAAAAGTTGTATTTGTTTGGCTTCCTTTATCACCTCCTTCTCATTAGTCAAACTGATAAATTTTATCTTGATTCTTGATCACACACCCCAGTGAGGTATTAACTAGGTAAACAAATGTTTTTAAACCCTAGCCATCTCGTTTCCTTGTTTTCCACATGTCCTATCGATTTCAGCTATTCGAAGGACCTCTTATCTTACATCCGATCTCGACTCCAGCTCGAACAAGACCACGCCCGTCGGGTAACTGCGTTGGTGGAGGCTTGCCGACGAGACATTGCTAAGGTGGGTGGGGATTTGTCGAGGGTATAGTGGTCTTATACGACGGCAAACAGGCGAAAAATGAAAAAGACGTGATAACTGAGAAGTGTGCTTATATCTCAAGTACAAAATCGAACAGGAACAGCTAAGGGGAAAATATTGTACAAGTAGAATTGGGCAAATTCAGGAATCCAGAGGTCCACATGTTTTGGCCAAAGTTTTCATGTGATCCATGAAGAAAGCGGCGATTTCAGGAAGCCTAAGTAGAATTCTACCGAAATATGCAATAACTCTAGCAGGAGTGAAATTAAATTACACATTCTATACTGAAAAATTTTCACCCGGCAGTGCACATTCGAAAACGATGCGCATGGGCTTCTGAGAAATTCTTTTCCGATATACATGTGAAAATACGATTCCGTTTTCATTTACAGACATTTGCTCTTTTTCCCAGCGATTAGACAAGGACCAGGAAACATTCCGTTATTCTTTTCCCTTTTTTGTTTGATTGTTGCTAAGGTGGCAAGGGCTGATGAGTCGAGATTCTCTCTTTACCTACGCATTTTTCTGGGAAAAAATTCCGGAGCAGCACGTCCGCTGTCCAGGCTCATTTTTTTCTCCCACTCTCTTCCTGCACTCCAGAAGCGTGTTCTTACCTCTAGTTCGTGTGATTCTTTTCAAAAATGAATTTTCTTCAAGTTTTTTCCTCTGGTACTCACGTTCAATGTTGTGGTCGTTATTTCCGTCTCTTTTATTCTTTCCTTTGTTCATCCTCTCACTGTTTCAACTATGTAGTATGTTCCTTCGTGAACAATGGTTGCACCCTTGAACTTTAATCGTAGATAATCTAATCAACTGCAAGAAGTACCATGCCAAAAAAATGAAAATTCCTGTGAGATTCTTGTGGTGATTGATAAAACTTAGCTGACCCAGCTTGGAAATGTCTGACCTGCAGAGGTGCCACAAAGCTCGAACAATTCTCTTTTTTTCGGGAGAAGGTTCTTGATCAAGCGGTCAGACGGTGATTGAATTGTGCTTGAGTTTTTCCGCCTAAGATGATGAAAACAAAAAAAGGAAGGAAACCTTTCTCTGTTCACTTTACACTTTTTTCCTTACGTTTCATTTGTCTATTTTCCATAAAGTGCAGTGAACCGCAATTGTTTTGAATAGCATAGGAGAAGCTTATATCTACATTGAGTTACTGGTCGAGCTTAGCATTAGCTTATGCAAGGGTCTTTACCTTTTTGGTTTCTTTTCTCGAGCATTGATCATTGGGCTTGTTATTATATGTGCATGTAGTCATCTTTATGCTATTTTCTTATTATGTTTCACTCTTGCTGGATGTAGAGAGCCTACGAGAATATGGGAACTTCTGTGTAACCCTGGACAAGTGGTTACGTACAAGAGTAACTTCTTGATGGTCAACAAATTTCTTTCACTGTAAATATGTAGGATCCTCTGTCCAGAACTCCACACTTTGCTGCGTTTTATGCGTGGAAATCAGACTCATCTCACCTCTCGATTCCTTTGGTTTTTCAAACTTGTTATCGTTCAAAAAGAAGAAGGAGAAACTCAACTTAGCAAAACAACAAATACATATGAGTATTGTAGTAGGATAGTAAGATTGGTAGGAGTTAAATGAGACACAAGCATACAGGAACTAGTGATGTAATTAGTTGAGAAGACGGAGATTCCATGTTTATGGAAATCTTGGATAATTTAAAATTGGCACACATGATATCTTACGGTTTTTAGCCATTCATGCCACTCCGTGATGTCTTCGAGAGCAGTTTTGACAGCGACATCGACCTTGTTGGAAGGACCAAAGAAACCACGGACCATTTGAAAGCCCGAGTTGTTGAGGTGAGGTGGTACACAGCATCGTATAGTTCTATTGTACTGAAAAATTTTCTAAAAATTCCAGGCTCTGGACGCGCGTCGAAAAGAGCACGACATCCAACGAGGTGCTTTGAAGTTGGAATGGACCAAGATGACGAAGTCTTTGGTAAGAAATTTCAAAACATGGGCTCAAATTAGGATAAGGATCCTTCATGTGGAAGGAGTGAAGGACCATATGCGTTAGAGAAACCTATAGGGTAACGAAAATCTATGGGGGTTACGGCACGGTAACGGATCAATAGTGCAGGTTCTGATCGGATTTTTTCCCAGCAGTCGGTTTTTGTAGCCGTCGAACAGGGCTCGGATGCATTGTCGCGATAACCCAGGGTAAAAAAATTTGACTTCCATGTTAGTGTTGGGTAATCTTGTGTTTACTTGACGCCTCTACCCTGGGTAATCTCAAAAAAAGAGGGAGGAAGGGTAGGGGCGGTAGAATGAGAGCCAAATTATCGATGCATATGTATGTAGGATGTGCAGTGAATTTGATACCCCCCCCCCCCCCCCCNAAGTGCAAAAGTCAGCAGTCACACATCCAGCATAAAAACAATGAGAGCTTGTCACATGGCAGCTCAGCCGGTCATGTTGGTCAGACGACGTGACGCCGAGGGCGAATGTCGGGCATTTGACGTGAGATGTCACGATTTCATTAATACTTGGTTCATTTTGCATGAAAAACATCCTCAACTAATGAAGTTAATGAAATGCGGGGAACAACCAAATTGTTTACATGTTTATTGTACAGTAGGGTCGCCCCTTCCTCGAATGCAGGAAGAACCTGAAAGGCCACGTGATTTGCCCTCCCCCCCGTTCAAGTAGGGTTTTACTGTTGCTGGATGCACCATTAAAATTCCCTATGGAAAATATTTCAACGTGCCCAAATTTACCTCTCGCCCGACACCAAAAGCCCGGGCTCATTGGGATTACCCAGGGTAGAAGCGTTGATTACCCATAGTAGAAGCGCCCGTGCTAGCGATGAGTAAATTCATGTGGTGCATACACATTTATCCTCGGTAATCTCAATGGTGCATCCGTTTTCAGGTAAACACGCTTATCCATATGTGTGCGTTTATACCCAACTGCTACACATAGGTAATCAAACCGATAGGCATGCAATCGCCCATACTCCAATGATGCATCCCGACCCTGATTCGGCTACAGTGATCTAGATCAAGTAGGTGGGCAGCGACTTATGTACCACCATAATTCTTACCCTCTCCCCTCCCCTCCCCTAACGGCAACACCTTTAGTAGCCCAGGGTTCTTTCCATGTAAACAACCTTTCGCAAATCATTCTACCGGAGAACCAAAACAGCCCAAATTCTGCAAAAACGTTAGGATTGAGGCTGGCTTCCCGTCATGCCCTTTTCTGTGCAGTTTCACAGACTTGTTCCACATAATTGTTGCGTGGGAGCAAGTGCAGGAAAAGTATAGGCTACTGGAAGTGGTTTGGGAACAGGGTATTGGTAATATCACTCAATCCGTGGTTATTTCACGGATTGAGTGTGGGCTGTACGACTAGTTGCTTATTCGACATGTAACTGTCGGTATTCATCAACACGCTGGAAGTGAGCCAAACCTACATAGGAGACCTATGGTCCAAGCAAAACTTTAAGCATTACTGGGTGAAATCAGGAATTGTTTGGAAAAAAAGCAAAACCTGTGCAATTTTAAAACCGTTATTTACATTTCATGTCGAAATCAGAGCAGTGCTGATGCCAGTCGCTTAACATTGGTCATTTTGTTGTAACATTTTCCGACAGGATTGTTCCACGGTAATCCTCGTGAGTTGTATGGTGTGGCAGAAATGGATTCATGGCATGTTTAAAGACCAAATTTAAACCATGGAGTGTCATATCGTCAGAAAAGTAGGCGTTGCCGCTGTTTTGCGATAGGTGTATTCATTCTCCAGGCGCATTATTACTATGTCATCCTCATTGTAATCTATGAACTTGTTACCTTTAAATTTATAAATTATACTGACTATCATGCCGAGGTTTGGAGACCACCGGACTTGGGAACTAAGTCATCCTCTTCCCACATTCAAATTTGTCAACATCTAGGAGGATCCTACCGACCTCCACATGTCGGCCTGATTGAGAGTAAAATTTGTGATAGCAGCGCTATTTGCTGATGCGCAGACAGTCAGAGTGTTAGGTTGGCAGTCAAGTCCGGGGGAAGGGATCTCTGAACGCACCAATCATGCGACAGTGGCACTGCTCACTTTTCTCTAATGATGCAACATCGTCAGGCCTACAGGGTGCTACTTCATTTATTGAGATGGAGGGAGAAAAACTTGTGCGGAAAGCTCTAAATCTGCTCTGGAACATGATACTGGTTTTATGTGTATCATCGTGAAGGAAAAAGGGGCGTAACCAGACGACTCTGATTGGCGCAATCGGGCCGCCTACCTGTATGAAGTCCTACGACGTCGATTTCGTAATACATGGTGTAACTATGCGTGGCACCGTAAAATTCCAAACAGATGGGCGTGATGGGCGGTCCGAATGCGCCAATCAGAGTCGCCTGGTCACGCCCCTTTTCCCTCACGAAGGTACATCCCTGGTCGATACATAGCAAAAAACGTAAAAAACGTGCTTAGTTAACCAGAAGCAAGGACATCAGACTATCTAACAATAAAAAATCCTTTCGTCACGTTAAAATTTTTGGAGAGTTGTGCTCAACAAATAGACAAAAAAGCACCGAATCTCTTTAAAATTGAGTACTCTTTTTAGCACTCGAATATTCGAAGCCATTGTCGAGTATATTCTGTCACGAATTCCGCACAATTTCAGCACGATTGCGAAGATATGGTGGAGAAGTGCCGAGTCACACTGAAACTGCGTGAGGAGTCGCTGCGAAAAGCGCGCGAAAACGCGTTGCGGTCGGAATCAATCAATATCTCACCGTCGATGAGCACTGATCCAATGAAGAGACGCAGAGAGATGGAGAAAAAGAAGCGAATCGAAGAGGAGGCCGTCATTAAGGTGAGGTCGACGGGATCGTTATTTTTGGTTTTAATTGATGCTGCAGTTTTTCAACTATTCTTCGGGTATCACGTCATATATACTGCGCGCCGGGAAAGGACAACTGCCATAATTGTTCTGCCAAGAATTTTAATTTTGTGCCAGTGAAACCTCATTTCTTGCAGAAAGTCGAGGCTGAGAAGCAACTGGCTGTTTGTTCGGCGGAACTTCGACGGAAAAGGAAGGAACTCGAGTGTGCGAAGGTTAATCCGCTTATTTGCGCCTATTTTTTTTTCTTTCTTTATAATTACTCTTACTTTTTTTCTCTCCTCTGGAACCTCACTTTCTTCTACGGCGTCCATTGTTTTTGTTTTTCTACGACATTTTTCCAAATTACGTGCGTCACGGTTTGCAATTAATTTCCTGTGTGTTCGGCGAGATCTGCAAATGCTCTGTTCATGCGTGCATGACGCCTTCGGTATTCTGCATTCACGCATCCGAGATGTCGTGGAATTCCACGCAAAGGAATTAAACACGTACTCTGCCTTGTGACTTGTGACACGTTATTTTCACGTGATTCCCTGAGGTTATAACTTCTTAGAAAAAAAACTTTCTAGAAGAAAAGTTTTTTATTCAATTTCTCATGGTGATAGGAATGAAACGAAAACAATGTAGATCACTTCATCTTCATTTAGTTCATTTTGTATTTTGACTAGGTTTTAAACGACTCAGCGATAAGAGCAGTTCATACTAGATGCATGCATTCGACACGCGTGCGTCTGGTGAAGGACAGCCTCAGTCACAGTCGTGACTCTATCAGTCACCGATCCCTTACCCCTCATATAATGCTTGTATTTGAAGGAAAATAATCGTGGAAACTCATTTGACAACTTAATATTATAATTAGACCAAATTACTCCAGTTTTATCAGTTGCTGCATTGCATCTATGGTTATTGATTTCAGCATTGCATTTACAGTTTATCTAGCAATAAAATTTTACATTAGTGAATATTAATTTATATAATGATGTGGATGTGTTTGTGTGTAACGAATTCTATTTCAACCCACTTTGCTTCTGAGAAAATCTATTCATGACTAAACTATGTAGTTGTGTGCATCATTGCCATACTGTGTCTGCTCAAAGGCTTATTGCACAATTAATATCGAAATTGTCCTTCATTTAAAAGTTTCCTGCAATCGTATTCTCACGCTACTATGTTCTTTTGCATTGCGAGAAATCCACCGGGGTAGTTCATAGCCTTTTCCCTCCTTATTTTTCCAATTTAAATTTGCTACTCTTTTTTCTTTGTTCCTTGGTTCCAGTTACCTCTTCTCCTCATCGCTTCCTCGAGGGTTTGAAAATTCCAATTTATACCGAAGCTCAAGGATTAAAAAATTGGAGCTTTGTTTCTGAATGGCATGCCAGCGTTCTTTTCCTCCAAATGGAATAATCAACTTATCTTCTAAGAAGAATCAATAGTTTATAGAGAATCTCTTGCACATCTAACGCTAGTTATAGTTGCAGTCGTACCTTTGTAGCAAAATTCATGAATAACAGTGTGTTCGCTTCCCGGCCCCCTCAATCTAGACGATTTTTTCCTATGGAAATTGGTATATTTTTCCAGACCCTCCAGAACAAGTTGTCTGACCGCATTTGGAAATTGCTTTACCTGAACCTTGTTGACTATTTGCTTTGGCTCTTTCCCTTTTACAGATTGTCGGCCCAGAGCTTGCTGACAGTTTGTAAAATGGTCGGCCGTTACCTTTGTACGTTTTCGATAAGTTCTAGGTGGACAAGTTCACGACAGGAAAAGGCGAGAGCAGGTTGGCAACAAGTTTCGAATCAAGGAAGTTCCATATGCGATCAGACAGATTGCTCTTCGGTTCTGAGTATCCTTTAGACAGTTCGAATTATTCGCAGATTTTTTCTCGAACTGACTACTTGGCATGTTGAAAACACTCAGAAAATCGAAAAAAGTATCCTAGCTTTTACTTGAGAAACTCGTCCAATCTCGACTATGGGAAGTTCACAGCCTTCCTGGAAGCGTCTAGGAATCTCACCAATTGTGCTGAAAAAGAACACTGAAACGCTTTGTCTACACTCGGTTTTCAACGCTTTTAAGACAGAAATGCTGGTTTCTCAGGCTTTTGCCATCCAGTTTTTGTTGGAATGACATTTTTCGTGCATCCGCTGCTGCATTAGTTACAGCTGCCCGTCTCATTTCTCAACTGCGCATAAATTTCTGGCAAATTCCACATTTGCTCCGCTTCGGCGTCTTCCATTCTCTGTTCGCTGCCTTCCATTTCATCCTTTGATGGACACATAGTGTTGCCTCCAGCGAGACATGCAACGGTTGGCATTTAATTGCGTGCACAAAGCGAACGTCAGATGAACTCATGACTAAACAGACTCGATGAGTTGGAAGCGAAAATGGAAGGAAATGAAGGTTCTCAACGATAATAAACGAGCGGGTGGCATCTCCGCCTCGTCGCAGAGCAGCGAAGTGCTCGTCGTCCCGCCGTGACGAGGTGGATGCCGCCCTCGCTCGACTTCCTGTGGGAGCTCGTCCAGCAATTCATTAATTCGCTCAAGTCGCTCACAAAGGTATTCGGGGCGGGTTTTCGGGTTTATTCGTTCACTTGTTTATTTGTTTAAAGTCAAAAATGGGGCAGTGCATACTGACGAGGGAACTATGTCAGAATATCGAAAATAGTGTAAAAAAATCCGGTCATATTCTCTCATCACATAACAATTTTCAAGTGATTTGTGAGCGGAATCTTATGTATTACTTCCTTGATGTGTGGCACACCTGAGCGTGTTTTCAAGTAGATAAATAAGTGAAGAAAAGTTCAGTGAGAGCTGACATTCTCGATTATTGGGTTCCGCAGGTCCTGTTCTCTGTGGCACTTCTCCCAAGTACTTATACGTGGTCATGAGCCCTATTGGGACAAGTCTTCAAGAGTAGTAGGTATAGCGAGTACTGTTTCAAGTTGAAAGTAAGTCATTACCTTGTTAGAGATAGGCACAAAGCTATAACGCAAGTAGGGTAACGGGACACCCCCCCCCCCCTCCCCCCCNCACTTCTCCCAAGTACTTATACGTGGTCATGAGCCCTATTGGGACAAGTCTTCAAGAGTAGTAGGTATAGCGAGTACTGTTTCAAGTTGAAAGTAAGTCATTACCTTGTTAGAGATAGGCACAAAGCTATAACGCAAGTAGGGTAACGGGACACCCCCCCCCCCTCTCCCCCTCTCGAGAACTGGTGGCCGAATTTCGCTGGCTGGTGTGGGTGTTTCCAGCTAGTGCTCTTGGACAGATCGCCAAAGACTTTTATATTGTAGATAGGCGTCTCTAGAGTGACATGCTCGGAATACCACCGCTTGACTGGTTTTTCCAGATGTAATCTAACCTTGCAGAAGTGGTTCGCTCCTGAATATAGCTTTTCTTAGCCTAATATCTCTGATTTTGTTTTTTTAAACCAATTTTGTTGATGTTTTATTTTGTTTTAGCCATTACGGTCGCCGAAAATTACTTATTAGGTTGTAGCACGCCTTCTGGCGTGATAAATAAATAAATAAATAAATAAATAAATAAATAAATTTTTTTCAAGAACGCTTTGCAGAACGGCCTAGAGTTTTGTATTGACTTATGTTCAACTTAAGAAGACGAAAACGTATAGGAAATAGATCTCACCAGCTAGAGCTAAAAATGAAACAATTTGTTTTTCCGTACCGGCGTGGCTAGGAAAGGATTTGTATGCGAACCTTGCCTCCCTCTCCCTCTCCCCCCCCCCCCCCC